>PVKH010029678.1:0-12623 GCA_004027955.1 Chaetophractus vellerosus | reverse complement strand
CAGAAAACACCCCCTACAGCATCTCAGAGCTCCCTTGGTCATTGTATTTATCCTCCATTTTAAGGAAACGAGTCCCATTGGAATGGCCACCATTAAAACAAGGAGAAGAAAAACAAACAAAAAAGAAAAAGGAAAAAGAAAAACGAAAATGAAATGAGAAGAAGGAGGAGGAGGAGAAGGTTTTCTAAGTACAGGTGTTACTCTAATGTCATTTCCACCTCCCTCTAATGATCGTTCTCCCAGAAATCTATCTGTGCTTCATTCCTTCCCTTTCCTCCTCCCATAGTTTTATCATGGACTTACTTGTCCTTATGTAGCTTGTTTGGAGTTAATGTCGTTGTCAGTAAGAGGGTGCCAAAGAGGAGCAAGAGCAGCAGTGACCTTCGCCCAGATTCTAAAGCTTAACCTACCTCGCGGAGCCATGCTGGCCTGACTTGCTGCAGCAACAGTTCAAAGACATGGCTGATATGCCTTTAAAAACCCTTTCACAACACAGTTAACGTTTTCTGTTTTCTGACATTCTTTTTCTAAAGAGATGCTTAAAGCAAAAAAGGTTTCCTGCCACGAAAATGACATTAATATTTCGTAAATCAAGAACTAAGATAATGTTTTGGCTGCTGCAGAGACGTTTACCTTATGTCGTTTATCTAAATGCTTTTCGATTAAAACATGACACAATTTTTGGACTGGCTTTACCGGAAAAAAACAATTCCAAGAACTTTCTTATTTCAGAGCCTGAAATTCCTTAGTATATTCCTCACCAGAATTCACTGTGGAATATACAGCCTTTCACTTCATTGACAAAGTCTTCCCAAATAAATCTTTTTTCCAATGATCATTTGTGTGCACTAAATCAACTAATTTACTGAAAGTCATGAAGAAACTTTCAAATGAAAATCGTATTTGTTTGTAAAGTTTTGAGTAACTGCAATGTCAATAGCTCTGATTCCAAAGATAAAATAATTTTCCTAGACTGACCTATTAAAGAACTTCATCTGTTAAAAGAACAGATATTTTATATCAAAAAAGAATAAAAACTTTCATAATGTAATAAAGTCCTCTTGAATGAGCATCTGTTAGAGGAAGTATTAAATTCACAAAAATGACTTTGAATTTTAAAGCTTTTTGCTTATTTAAAAAATTGGGGGAGAAATGAAGTGTTAGAGGCTGTGCTAGAGGAGAGAAATAATGATTTTCTGGTATTATATACAGCCACTATACATTTTTTTCCTTATCAAGTTGCTTATAACCTAAGCATTTTGTTTCTGACCCTCATTTATCTCATTTTATCTATGGCTAATACATCCCCCCTCCCCCTTTGGAACCTTAAGGACTTTACCAATTGAATTTGACACATTAGATTTTGGGAAGAAAGCACACTTGTGGAGCAGTTATTTCAAAACATTGAGGAGAATAACAGCTACAAAAAAAATAGCATTAAATTCTGCCATAAACCATTCAAGCAAACGGAAGACTAAAATTAAGGCCAAGCTGCTTCCCTGGGGAATAGCAAAGAACAATTTCTTTTCCGACTGTGTATACCACAGAAGAACTGCCCACATAGTTCCTACGTCTTGGACTAATAACTCTGAAATGAACTTCCTGCGGCAGATGCGCCCCCTCAAAGGTTGTGAGGGGCTGAAGCTAGCTGTGTCTGGGAGAATGGGGGCGATCAGCTGAGGCTGGAAAGAGAAAGCACAATGGTCAGTGTTAAGAAAGAGTGGCAAGGCTATGTTATGGCACATCTTTCGTAACAATGGTCAAAAGAAAGAGGGTGTCTTAACAGCTGCATTAAATTATGATGGAAATGGGCATTTTCAAATGAATTCAGGGTGAGACAATAACAAAAAAGCGGCTACGTATAGAACGGGTCATGATGTAAGACCAGAGAATAATTCGCTAAGGAGAATAGCCCTGATCCAAGCAGAGAGTCTTCTTTCTTTCATTTATTTTTCCTTACATTTATAGAATTCTTAGAGCGATGCACTTCACCACAGCACTTGAATGAAGTAAGATGCTTTTACAAAATTGTGTTCTCTGGAAGATATGGGAAATTTGCTGCAGTAAAAGCCCTGTGAGAAGAGTTGGGTGAATTTAATAATAATTTAAATATTATTGAACTCTAATTTAAAAAAAAAGTTTTGGTCATGGAAGGAAATCACTTTGAGACAATCTGACTTTGACTCAAACGTTGTGTCTTAATTTTTTAAAAAAGCACAAAATGAGGGACTGCTCTATCTGTTAATGATAAAAAGGAAAAAATTGAAAATAATTTGAGTTGTGCAGCATTGGAATCTTCGATTTTCAAGATGTTTTCTATGTCAATAATTATTATCCAACAATTATTAATCCATTAATCATTTTTCTATGGGATAAAAGTTCTAAATTGTGATTTTGCTGAAGTTGTAAAATAGATGCTTTTATAAATTGTCAGTGTCTGATGAAAAGTGGGGGAAAAAAAATCAGACAGTGGTGAGGAGTTAGTCTCTGCCAACCAGACAGCTGATGATGGACTGAATATGTAATACTAGAAAAACCCAGTATAGCCTAAATATTAAGGCATTGTACTGAACCTTATAATGTTAGAAAAATTCAACGTGACTCTTCTTCACCTGACAGGATGCACACAGAGTTGACCAGATTTAGTTCCACCAAAAATGTATAACTATGCACGTCCTCAGCTTTGTTGGCATCTGGCCATTATCTATATCTTCACATCCGCGGTTATGTGTACTTTCACATCCGTACCACCCCCCATCCTTATCACCCCGAGATTACCCAACCCCAGGTACCACGCATATTTTAAGATTAATTTTCTGGACCCTCCCCAGGAATGTCACCCTGATAATTAACTTTCTTTGTTTCAACTGGTATAAAAGTTGTAGGAAAAACCCTTACAAGGGAGGGTGATTTGAGATGGCACATCTCTGGTCTCCTGCCGGTGAATAAAGCCTCTCTTCCTTCCTAGCCTAGTTCGGTGTGTCTGTCTATTCTGCAGCGCTGAGTGATCAAACCCAGCCGAGGGCCACCCCGGCCCCTCTTCGATTGCTTTCCTTACAGAATGAATGTTTTAGTCCCTAAGAAGTTGTGAAAGGTCCCTTCTTCAAAACTTTAGAATGGGGGCAAATGATTCATGATTGGTTACCAGTGCCAAATAAAAAGAAAAATCCTCCATGAAAACACTTAAAATTGAAACCTTCTACATGAGGAACACTGGAAAGATAAGTTGAACTTTTACCCTTGAGATCAGTCAAATCCAGTGGGGTTGCTTTTGGTACTTGACATATACTTGAAAGGGACATCAGTTGACTAAAGGCAAGTAGTATTTTCAGTTTGGATGACCTTGATTTTACCATCATTTTGGGAAGAGAAGACTTATCTGGTTCAATTTTGTCAGTAGAAATATCCATTTTGAGTCCACCCATGTTCTATGGCTTTGCTGAGTCCTATCTCCTAGTCATTGCTAGAGGTGTTAGAAATATGCCTTTGGATCATTAAAGGAAAACCTTCCCAGGAACATTCCTGAGAACCAGCTGCTATCATCATCACTGCTGGCTTTCACACATATTATCTATGGGACAGAAAAGGCCACTGACACAATTGAATTTTAGAAGTCAGCCCTCCATAGCCTCCTATGTTCCCTTACTCTTGGTCGTCCCCAGTTTCTGCACAGCTTTGATATACAAGCAATAAGGACCTACATAGTTACAATGTGCTTGATTTTCTTGCATTTTCATGGGTTTGCAAGTGTGCAAGAGCAGAGTTTTGAAAAACACTTAGCCCTTCATCAATATTTTTTAAAATATTTTTTGTTATCTCAATATTTTTAAATCTAGGATCTATATCTATCTCTCTATCTCTCTCTCTCTATCTCCATCTCTATATATCTATATCTATATATACACATGTCTGTATCTGTGGATTTACCATTTTAAAAAATATTAAGTTGTAGGAGCCTCTGACCAACTGAATGGATATCTATGGTAGAGCCCAGACTTCTGTATTTTAATAAAGCTCTACTGGTCATTCCAATGTACAGCCAGGTCTGAGAATTATTATTACATATAGTCTCATGAACCAGAATGTAAACACAACCTTAAAATATGGGAGGGCTAGATTTTTTGGTGCTTTTACTTCCCAGTTGAGCATGGAACACTCAAGTATCGACAGTATGTCATTAATCTGAAAAAATTAATACACTTCTAGGAACGTTTGGTTAATGCTCTGAGAATAACTTAAAGACCCAATAATTTTAAGCTCCTGGAACAAGGGCATAGTTGTTAGAGTACAGATAAATATTTAACAGATAAAGTGGGAATATCCAAAATGACTTTGCAATATGTCTAAACAGCTTTGCCCTGTTGACACCATTTGCTATTTTTTTGGCCCTGTTTTACAGATTTAGCAGGTGCTTTCTACACCTCACCTTCCTCATCATCAATGGTGCTTTAGTCCCTGAGGAATCATTTAAATCCAGAGAACTGCTGGACTGCAGAATGAACAGCCATATAGCCCTTTTAAAATACTATAAGCACCTTCGGGTCAAAATGTCTTTCATTCACATTCTGCAAGAGGCTGCATTTCCATTCCAAGGATGACCTTTGATATTTTTAAAGTATGTTTTCAGAATGGAAAAAATGTGGAAAGATAAAGTCTTCTGGGGGAGTAGATCATCCCTGGGAATGACTTGGAATGAGTTTTCCTGATGAGTTATGGGAGCATGAACACATATCCTGTTTTCCTTCTCAATTTAGAGAGGTTTCCCATAGATGCCTTTTTGCTCCAAGTCAGTCCTTCTGTTTTCACTCCTTTTTCAAAGACATCTGAAAGGAAATATTGGCTCAAGGGTTCCATCCCAGGTGTGATGAGGATTCTGGAAGGACAGTTCTTGTTGAATAATATTATTGTCTGCATTTCATTTTTCCTTTCTAAGGAATTCCAGAATGAGTGATCCACTCTCCACATCCCAGATGTTGTTGTAAACCAGAATTTTGGAACATTTGAATTAAAAGTCAAACCCCCTAAAGTTCAGCTGAGTCCCAGCTCTCAAAGCAAATACTGACAAAAATGTATTTGTGCAACGTTTTACATGGCTTCCTTGATGAACTGCGTTCTGGGCTGCCTGACTCAGTCCCAAATGGTTTGACACACCGTACTGTAAATTTTATAACCACCAAACACCAGGATGCTGAAATGAGTCCCTGCTTCATGTTTTTAGAGAGACTAAAGTTCTGGAAACATCCTTTAATGTTGATTTTATGAGATCCTTAAGCTGTGCTGTTTAAAAAAAAAAAACACCTAAAAAGTTCAAGTTTGTTAAAAAGGTTTCTACATGGAATTGGCAATCTTTTCAGTAAGACTAGTATTTTGAAGAACATGTGTCTTAGGGGATGAGGATTAGTCACTATTATCTCATTCAAATTTAAGCAGATGATGTTGGGAAATGCACATATTCATAATTTAATTTAAAAATGCTTTTGAATGTTTAGATGCAATTTCCAATATGAGCTTTTATTGTGTACAAATCTCAGTTTTCCACTCCTCCTTCTGCCCACCATTCACCTGTCTATGTATAATGGGAACCAGTTTCTACAGCTCTGGTTACACATCTGTTTCATGCATGTGCAATCACAAGCCGTTTTAACAAGTAGTAAAACTACAGGTGTCTGGGTTTTAATGTAACTATTTTAAAAGAGCAGTTCGTGGGCCTCTGATTGTTATTTTTTTATAGCTGGTAATGCTCCTGCCATAGACTGCCAGCTCAAGGGTTAAATGTAACTCCGTGGCACTCCCATCTGGTTGAATCCCTGAAAAACCATTTGTAGATTAATTTTTTAAACTTTGAATCCATCCTGCCACGTACAGTTATCACTGTATTCTGCACAGACAGCTTGTACTGCTGCTTCCACATGGCTCCAGTAACAAACAATTAAGTGGATTTTCAGTGCTAGATGCTAAAGTCATTAAGAATATACTTCTATTTGGCTTGCTTATTCCTATTCCATAATAGAGGCCACAATTTTCATCACATCACTTTGATAAATAACGTTGACATATGGTTCCATAACAGCTGTGAATGTCCATGGATGCCTTTACAATCAGAAGTTCAGTTATGAAAAATGAAAATTTGACTTGGAGATTTCTTCATTCTTACCTCTCATCACTTAAACGTAGCTGGGAAGATGTAAGAGTTCCAAGAACTATTTTAACAACTACTGAAATCCAATATTTAGGAATAAAGTACTCTAAGAACACATTCATCTGTTCCTAAAAGAGAAATATAGGAGTGTACATTACACATAAATGTGGTGAACACCAATTTACAGATTAGTTGCATTAGACCCCATTTGTTGCTGGTGAAATCCTCATTTTTAAAAATGCTGCCCAGTGCCACTGAACTCAGCACACATGGTATGAGGTACAAGTCAAAATCAATTATAACTTTCACTTTGCTGCACAGAAATGGAAACAGGTCTTGCTGCTATATTTAAGGCTCTGGTGACATTTCTATTACAAATATAAGCATCTTTTTCTAGGGATTTATTACTTAGCCATAACAATTTTTAGACAGGATCATTTATGAAACTCTAGGACTTGGTTCCCAAACCAGGTATTTTTATTTACTTCTTTTAACTTAAGAAACAGAGTTGAAATGTTCTGGATGAATGAAAACAAATTAATGGTGAGAATTGTGAGTTTCCTTTGTTAAATGAAATTTGGCCATTTCACAGAGGCATTAGAGACTGTAGTTAATTTCTCGATACTATATTTTCATTTCCCTTTTAGCCATAACAGCATGATTATGTTCTGTGGCTGAGATGGAACCTAGAGTTGATGATGGCCAAAACATCTTAATCCTCTGTATGCTAATTAGATACTCAAATTGGAGAGGGAAATTTCCTTATATTTATGATAGCTTTATACAAAAAAAATAAATGACGACAAACATTCTAGGACACGTGAGGAATTTGACTCTGGCATTATGTTGAAGAATATTTTAAGCATGTCAACCCCCTGACTAAAGTCGCCAGTGGTAGTCTTTGTTTTCTAGAAAAATGTCCTAATTTCTAAATTGCTCCAAAATCTGTTCCCAGCTTACCTCTCCTACCTGAGCTTTCACTATTTCTCTTCACGAATTCCACTTTCCAGGGAACCGGCCCTCCCAGCCATTTCTCAGACACACTGTGACTCACCTGATGCTGGCTTTTTCTCACAATCCATCAGCCTTTATCTAAATCGTTCCCATTCTAATATCACTGCCTCAAAAATGTTGTCTTGATCCTCCTTAACAGAAACAATTTCTTCCTCTTGAACACAGAAAATATTTCCTTTTTTCAATAGTTTTTATGTCTTTCTTATTTCTCCATCAAATCCATGTGCTCTGAACAGGGGCCATGGCCTATATACCAAAGAGGATGATCAATGACGTTGTGTTGAGCACATAAATGATGAATAAATGTCTGCCATTGAAAATACATCTATGTTGGGATTTCTGCTAACAGGATCAGGCCATAGGTAAATAAAAGAATATATCATAAATATATTAGTGTAGATACATGATATATATGTTAACAATATATCCATAGGAAATCTTAAGCACAGCAAAAAGTAAATAACATTTCAAATGAAAGTATAACGGAAGCAAAACTGATTTGCTTTAATAGATCAGCCTCCTCTCATTCACCAAGGCTAGAAATACTCACCTTCTGTTCTGTCTCAAAGCCCGTCCCATGGTGCTGTCTCTGAAATGTCATGCCTACCTGTCCCCTGTCCCCTCTGCCCCACATCAGGCTTGCATCATCTCTTGACAGCAAAACATTTTCCCAATAATTTTCTTTGATTCCAACTTTATCCATCCTTCATGGGCTCTCAGAATGAATTTCCTAATTCTCAGATGAGAGTTAGTAAATTCTGGGTTTAAAAGTCTTTGATGACTGGGGGGCAGATGCGGCTTAAATGGTTGGGCGTCCGTCTCCCATATGGAGGGACCTGGGTTCGATCCCCGGGACCTCCCAGTAAAATAAAGAAAAATATATAGAAGGCCCGCGGGCCACCAGATCCCGCTAGCGGGCATGCCGTCACACCCTGTGTGCGGGCATGCCAGGCCCCACTGAGCCACGCAGCAAGATGATGACATAACAGGAGAGTGACACAAGGGAGAGCCAAGACGAGACATGGTGAAAAACCAGGAACTAAGGTGGTGCAGGTGGCAGAATATCTCTCTCCCACATTGTAGGTTCCCAGGACCAAATCCGGATGAAGTCAGGAGAAGAATGAGAAGAGAGGGCAGGAAACAAACACAGAGAATTGCCCTACGAATGGACACAAAAACAGCAAAAACATGGTGTGTGTTTGGGGGGGGGGTGCTTAAAAATGGATAAAAAGTAAAATAAATAAATAAATCTTTTAAAAAAAGTCTTTGATGACTAACAAAGTAAACTTCTGATGATATGCAAATCAAGTTCGAATCCCTTAAATTGTCATTCAGCACTCTCAATCGTCTGCCTCCAATTTGCCTCCCCTGCTCCATAACCTTCCATCTCGCTCCACACACCGTATGCTCAGCCTCACGGCAGACGTCACCTCCCCTTGACCGTGCAATCATACCACCTCCCCATGGGCAGGAGCACCCACCTTCCCCTTCTGCCTGCCCCACGCCTCCTCCTGATCTGGGCATTCTCCGCCAAGTCTGCACTGAACCTTCTAGTCAGAGTGTATTGCGTTTCATTTGCATCTTTGTTATAGCACATGTATTTCCCTATACCTAGACTTATGGTTAGTAGTTTGTATTTTCAATCCTACCAGATTTTATATATATTTCTTAAAATAGGAACCATGTGGGCATAATGTTTGTATCTATTTGCCTTGGGATGAATTCAACCACACTTTTTAGGTGTATAATATACTTTAATAAGAATGTATTCCTATGATAAATAAATAGATAAAATCAGAAAATGCTGATTAACTATCAGAAGTTAATAGCATGTTTATAATTGATGAAATATTTTGGACTTGAGTGAATTATATCTGTGCCGATTTTTTTCCTGCATGAAACATATAGGTTAATGAGTGTGAGGGTTAATTTCATGTGTTATCTTGGGCTAGGTATGGTGTCCAGTTGTTTGACCAAGCACTGGCCTGATTGTTACTGTGAGGGTGTTTCCTAGATGAGATTTGCATCTATTGTCAGCAGAGTGCACAGAGGATCAACAAGGGAGATTGCCTTCAGCAATTTGGGGAGTCTCCTGGTCAAGATGGAGATCTGAAAAGCCAGAACTGAGGATTTCAGAGGTCAGAAGAAAGTTTCTGCCTCAACTTGAGCATTGGCTCTTGCCACACTTTCTAGGCAGCCAGATTCCCCTGAGACAATTAAAGGGAATTAGAACTAAGGATTTCAACATCACCTTTATTGGAGTTCCCAGCTTAGGTGCTGCCTTAAAGGAGTTCAGACTTGCCAGCACCCCAGTCTTGTGAGCTAATTCTTAATAACACATCTAGCTATCATCTATCTCCATGGATCTATCAATCTACCGATCGATCCATCATCTGTATATCTTACCTATATCCCATAGATTGTTTCTTTGGAGAAACCTGACTAATACAATGAAGGAAAAAAAAAGTTTTGATTTTTAACCTTCAAATTATTTTTTGGGAGTTAGGATAGTTTGGAATTAAATGGCCTCTGTATTGTAAAGATAATAATAGTTTTAGTATTGGTACTTCTACTTAAGTTTGGAAACTCAGGTGATGTAAAATACCTTTGGGGAAATTGATTAGCTCATTCTCCATGGTAATAATTTACCTTTCAGTATAAGGGTCAAATAAGCTTCTTTACTTATTTTTTAATTAACCTTTTTATTTTGAAACAAGCTCCTTTTGTAAAGAACAAAATTAGGCTTGAACTTAACATTGCTGGTTGTCTGGACTGTAAAATTGAAAGTATAAACCAAGCTTCCAAATGAAAAGAAACAGGGGGTCCCTTTCATTTGGAAGAGAAATTGTTAAACACTGCCAACACTGGGCATTTATTCATTTTTATATTTCATACATTTTGAGAGATGCTATTACAACGATAATTTTTAAATGCTTAATCATTAAAAAAAATCTAAGGCTAAGAATCTGAATTGTGGAATGGGTGACTCCTTCTCAAGTTGCTAGAGCACAAAGCACTTTGCCTGTAGACTTTCATTTATTTTTACAATTCTCTAAGCAGTGTTCTAGCTCATGTCTAATGTCAGATTTCTACAAAGGGCAACCTTTTTCATTGTCTGTTGGCCTGTAAGTAGAATAGGGCTCTCTGATGACACTGGAGGTAGAGGTGGAGGATTATCATAGCCTGATAATCCTTAAATTTCTTAGGCCACAGACATTATGGAAATATGCTCAATTTATCTTACAAAGAAGAATATAATATCCAGAGAATGGAAATAACTTCTCTAGACAAGAGCTGATCTGGGCTAAGAATTGCAATTTTCTCAACTCTCAGGTATTTTATTGCCAGCCCAGTCTTCTCACTGTTGTAGATTTGGGGGTTTCTTCCTTGGCAAACAATGTGATCTATCTCTTTAATTGATTTTGTTCCCCTCTGAGCCTGGCAGCAAGTTGGAGGTAAGCACAGCTGCATGACTGCTGAGCATGCTTCCAGATGCTTTCAGATGGAGACAGAAGCTCTTTTATCCTATAAGCTCCAGCTGAATCAGAAGGCCAGAGGTCAGGACTACCTGTATACATTTTCTTTAATAGTACCAGCCAGGTTTGCTGACAGAATTGTATGGTTCCACATGTCCTAATTCAAAGCAAACTTATTTAGCAAGGAATTCTTGGTGAGGCTAGAATATTGATAGTATCCCAAAACTCTGTAAATGAGTGAACTAGGCTTCATTGAAAAGAAGTTGTTACTTTGCATATTCTCTATAACTGTACTATCCAGTAGAACTTTCTGCAATGATGGAAAACTGCTATATTGGGACCATCCAATATGGTAGCCACTAGCCACATGTGACTATTGAGCACTTGAAAGGGGACTAATGTGTCTGAGGAACTGAATTTTTAATTTTATGTAATTTAAATTTAGTCACATATGACAAGTGGCTACCATATTGGACAATGCAGCTCTATAATAAATATGCAGTTGAGATATTAGAGGGACAAATGCTTTGGAAATTATTTATAGTTATGTATTGCACATTGTTATTATACAGGAATTGTCTTGTATCACCTTCTCTTATTTTACCAGTCTGCTATGAAAAATACCACACAGAATTTATTGATTCGTGGTTTTGTGGCTGGAAGAAAAATCTCCAAATCAAGGGATTGTCAAGCCTTACTTTCCCCGGAGTCTGCAGTGTTCTGGTGCTGCCTGCTGGCAACTCCTGGGGTTCCTTGGCTTGTATCTCTCTCTCCTTCTGTCCGCTCTTCCAGCTTCTACTGACTTCTGTCTTCTTCCTGTGTGCCCTTCTTCAACTTCTGACTCCCCATTTCTTCTCTTTATAAGGCCTCCAGTGATATGGAGTAAAACCCACCTTCATTTCTTTGGGCCATGCAGTAATTATAAATAACATCTTCAAGGGATGCGGAGAGGGAGGGGTATATGGGAATCCCCTATATTTTCAATGTAACATCTGTGTACTCTAAAGTTTCTTTAATTAAAAACAAACAAACAAACATCTTCAAGAGGTCACATTTACAAAGGGCTCACACCCACAGGAATATGGATTAAGATTAAGAACGTGTCTGTGTTAGCATTCCTCATTCAACCCACTGCAGTCCTCACTGATAAAGCCAATGTAACAGGGCAATAGTGATCCATGTGATAATATGGCTGAGAGAATTATTCCTTGGAATTCTTTAATTTGCAGTCAAAGAGTGAACCTGCTTGTAACATTTTTATTAGTGTAAAGTCAATGTGTGTTTTAGAGAAGCCAAAGGATCTGGAAGGAGAGGCCTTAGATTTGAATTTTGGCTTTACTTTTTTCTGAGTGACCTAGGTAACTTAAAAATATTTCTTTATTTCCATCTTCATTCTTTTTTTAAATGGCCAGTTTGCTTTCCATTTTCCCTTCCTATTTCTGTTAGTTAGCTGTTATCAAAATATGCTACATAAGAAACTGTCCCAAAACAGCAATCATTAATTCTCATTCATGTACCTACAGTTTTGCCAAACTGCAGTGTTTAGCAGATCTAGGTACCTTCGTTTCCTACGGCTGCTGTAACAAAGTACCACAGACTGAGTGGCTTAAAACTAGAAATTTATTGCCTCGCAATTCTGGAGGCTGAAAGTCTGCATTCAAGGTGTCCACAGGGCCAAGCTTTCTCTGAAGATGGTAGGGGAGCCTCTTTCCTCGCCTCCTCTAGCTTCTGGTGGTTTGCTGGCAATCCTTGGTGGTCCTTGGCTTACAGCTGCAGCAATTCAGTCTCTCCCTCCACAGTCACGTGGTGGTCTACCCTCACAAGTGTGTCTCTTCTCTTCTTATAAGGACACCAGCCATATTGGAGTAGGGCCCACCCTATTCCAGTATGGCCTCAAATAAACTTAATTACATCTGCAAAGATTTACTTCCAAATAAGGTCCCATTCACAGGTACTGGGGGTTAGGACTTCAAGATATACTTGTGGCGGGGGGG
>PVKH010029677.1:0-12617 GCA_004027955.1 Chaetophractus vellerosus | reverse complement strand
TTTGAACACTTGCCCAACTCTAGAAACCCTGTGCTCTCTGGAATTCACATTCAAATATCACAATCCCCTATGCCCTCAACAACTCTTCTCAATGTTTCCTTCACTTTCTTATCTAATTAAAACCTACTCTCCCCTAGGAATGTTTCTACTGTAGCCTCCAAGTTGGATATTTTTTCTTCTAATCTATATTAGCTTCTTAACTGTTAAAAGAAATACCACACAATGGGTTGGCTTAAACAATGGGAATTTATTGGCTCATAGTTTTGAGGCTAGGAGAAGTCCAAAACTGAGGCATCAGCAAAGCAATGCTTTCTTCTCAAGGGCCATGGCATTCTGAGGCTGGCTGTAGGCAATTCTTGGTCGTGGGCTTTTCTGTCACATGGCAATGCATGTGGTGATACATCCTCCTTTCTCTTCCAGATTCCATTGACTTCTGGTTTCTTGCTCTTCACGTGGCTTTTTTTTTTCTGTGTCAAATTTCCTTTGCTTCTAAGGAGTTCAGCTATTCTGGATTAAGGCCCACCCTCATTTAGTTTTGGCATATCTTAATAACATCTTCACAAGTCCTATTTACAAATGGGTTCACACCCACAGTACCAGGGGTTAGGACTTGTACATGCCTTTTGTGGCAGATAGGATTTAATTCTCAACAACATCCATTATGCCATTGGGCTTTGGGGGCAGGGAGCTGACTTTTTTGCACATTTATGCATCCAATGTTCCCTACCATCAAGAAATGCCCACTACTGGCTTTCAATGCCTCAAATACCATTACCTATTTCTGCGCGTTATTGCACCTTCCAGATTCCTTAAAGATTTTAGCTTCCGGATCAGTTATACTTTTTAAGACTATTTCTATCATTTCAATGTGCATGATCTTTCCAATAGTTACCACCAATGATGATGCCATGCATCCTACCTCAGCCACTCATCCCTAGACTATTTGGATCTCAATATTATCAATAACTTCAATGCTTCCATCAACTCATTTTCAAGCATACAACTACATCCATCGTTCCACCTCACTCCTAAATCCATCCTGACTAAAAAAATTCTTGAATCCCACATAAATCTAAAATCCATTGATCTTACAACCTATTCACTGTCTTTTACCATCTCATATCATCACTTCTCTACTTAAATTGTATGACCCATTATAAAAACCCTTGTCTTATTGCTTTATCTTTATTCTGATTAAAGCCACAATTAAATATTGCTAGAGAAAAATGCATAACTTTAAAAACATATAAAATTTATGCATTATATGACCAATTATTTTTTTAAGTATTCCCCCCTCCTTAAATTTATAGGTAAAGTTTGATCACAATTTCTTACAAAATTAAAGGAGTTATATCTGATCTTAGATACTTATTTTAAAAGTTCAGTATTTTGATACATGCACACACATACACATTTACCAAAGGAATATCATACTCCATGATTTATTTTAAAAACTTTTGAGTTTCACTCACATGGTAAGCTGCATTATTAGAATTCAAAGTTGTAAAGCCCTGCCATAAGTAGTCCAAAAATTAGTGTCATAAAAGGCAGGTTTTAGTTATTGTGAGGTAAATGAAACTGTATTTTCAGTTGGCCTGAACTGTATATGATTATAACCTTATATTTTCTTTCTAATCTATATCATGTATTTCTTTTCTTCATATTGTTTCATTGACTAAATTATCCAGTACTATTCTTAACAAATAGTAGTGATAGGCATCACATGTGGTTCCTGAAATTAATATTTATGCTTCTGAGTTTCATCCTTAAATACCATGTTTACTGTAGGTTTTTGTTAGTACAGGCTTTCCATTGTATCAATGTCTTTGGGCTTCATAAATTCTGAGTACTTTCTTAAGGCTTTTCCATCTTTGTAGTGTATGGTGAAGAATGAATGTTTTTGATGAGGTATGAGACATGAATCTACTGGTTTTCTGACACTCAAGGCATTCAAAGAGCTTAAACTGACTGAATATGTTGGCATCTAATGAGATAAGAAATATGATAACAAAGTTTCTGACATTCATTACACAGGTTTTTTCACCTGTATAAGCCCTCAAGTGTAGAGTAAGGGCTGAGATTTGAAAGGCTTTTCCATATACATTACACTTATGGTTTATCATCTGTATGACCTTTCAAATGTACAGTAAGATATGCTTTTCGAGAAAAAGCCTTCCCACATTCATTACATTTAAATGGTTTCTCACCTCTATGACTTCTCATATGTGTCATAAGTGCTGAGCTCTGACAAAAGGCTTTCCCACATTCATTACATTCATAGGGTTTCTCCCCTGTATGTCGTCTTATATGTATAGAAAGGGATGAAATTCGAGAGAAGGCTTTCCCACATTCATTACATTCATAAGGTTTTTCTCCAGTATGAATTTTCAGATGTTCAATGAGGTTTTTCTTATATCTGAATGCTTTTTCACAATTAGGACATTCATAAGGTTTCTCCCCAGTATGAATTTTTCCATGCTCAGTGAGAGCTGCTTTATTGCTAAAGGCTTTCCCACATTGCTTACATGTATAAGGTTTTTCTCCAGTATGAATTCTTTGGTGTAGGATAAGCCTAGACATCTGAATAAAAGCTTTTCCACAGTCAATACATTCATAAGGTTTTTCACCTGTATGATTTCTCTCGTGTAGTATAAGAGATTGTTTTTGAGAAAAAGCCTTCCCACATTCATTACATTCATAAGGTTTTTCTCCAGTGTGAATTCTTTGGTGTTTGATAAGGTTTGACTTCTGACTAAAAGCTTTTCCACAAATATTACATTCATAAGGTTTTTCACCTCTATGAATTCTTTCATGTACAGTAAGATGTGATTTTTGGGAAAAAGCCTTCCCACATTCATTACATTGATAAGGCTTTTCACCTGTATGACTTCTCATATGGAAAATAAATGCTGAGCACTTAGAGAAGTCTTTTCCACATATATTACATTTGAAGGATTTTTCCCCTGTGGGCCTTCTTATGTGCATAGTAAGGTTTGAACTTTGAGATAAAACTTTCCCACATGCATTACATTCACATGGTTTCTCCCCAGTATGAATTTTCAGGTGCACAATGAGAGTTTTCTTATACCTGAATGCTTTTCCACAATTAGGACACTCATAAGGTTTCTCTCCATTATGAATGCTCACATGTTCAATTAGATTATATTTGCAGTAGAAGGCTTTTCCACATTCCTTACATGTGTAGGGTTTTTCTCCTGTGTGAGTTCTATTGTGTCTAATGAGGTTTTGCTTGGGAATGAAAGATTTTCCAAATTCATTACATTCATAAGGCTTCTTTCCTCCATGTATTTTCTGATGTGAATTAAGGCAAGACTTCCGGGTAAAGGCTTTTCCACACTCATAACATTCATGTAGTTTCTCTCCTGTATGAATTCTCAAATGTCTGATGAAGTCCATCTCCTGAATGAAGCCTTTTTTACACTGGGTACACATAAATGGGGATACTACAATAGAGGATGACCTGGGGGAACATTTCCCTGACTTATTATATTTATGATGTTTCTTCTTCTGGTATCTATCATGATTAAGTAGGTCTAAATTATGTTTCATACTCTTTCCAAAAAAGTCACATTTGTAGAGGCACTTCCTCGTAAAATTAATATCTGAGTTCAGAGAAGACATTTTTTCAACTTTTTTAAATTCACTGCCTTTTTCATTAGTCAAGGTTTTCTTAAGCATGGTTGCAACTCTTTTCACAAATCCTTGCTCTTCTCTCTCCATCGGTTCACCAACTTCCAAGTCTTTTTCTAAAAAGGAATAAAAAATAACATAAAATTTCCAGCATTATAGTATTAATAAAATTTCAGAAGCAGTTAATGTGGAGTCAATGCTTTGTATTCAGGACATGTCTTCCAAAATGAAAGGAACCCCAAGGGTAAATTTATAAAGATGGCCTAGTTTTCTGAAGTTGAACTCCTTACAAGATTTAAGTAGAAAACCTAACATATATGAATGTAAAGGATTTTTGAATGCTTTTCATGTGACTTTGTGCAGTGCAGAAATCAGGAAAATGAGCAGAGCAAATAATGGGATATGACTAGATTAAAGGCTAAAATGATATAGAAGCAGAAGACTCCATGTAGTATGAGTGCAAAGAATCAAGTGATCAGTTGCATCATCAGAAAAGAATTCATGCAGCTAGACATAACAGATTGAATAACATGCATTTGTTTCTACTCCCTCCCAAAATTCCAAATCCATATATATAGATATAAAACCTATAAAACCTATATATATATATATCCATATATATAGATATAAAACAAGGACAAAGATAACTATTGAAGGTACAGAAGTATGTTGAAAGTACAGAAGTATATGAGGTATGTCGTATTTTTAGAAACTGGAAAGTTTAGAAACTGGACAGCAAAGCTGAGAGGAACGAAATGAAAGTAATTTTAAGGGAAAATTTCAAAATGCTATTTGTGCCACAAAGGTAAGGAAGCCTCAGAAATGGGTGGAACAAAGACCCTCAAAAGGTGAGGAATAAAGGTTACTGCAGTAAATTGTATGTGGAGCAGTTAGAACTCTCACACTATAGTACCAACAATTACTATTCCTCCACATTAGGAAATGAACATTACAATTCATGGAGAAAATGAATAAGATAGGCTCTAGGTAAAGCCTCAAAGAAAGGAAGACAATTAGGAGGATTAAGTGAAAATTTATATATTGAATCCTGAGCCTCCCCAATCCTACAGGCCTTCTTGTCTTCCCTCAGAATACTGACAACAGAAATGTGCCTTTATGCAAAAGATGGGAGAACTCCTTTCAGGAGGAATTTAATAAATTCAGAAAAAAGATCTAGGTATATTGATATTTGCAGCCTCCTTCCCCACTACCCCAAAATGCCCGGTCCTTGCCCAGTAACACCACAATGAACACCCATTAGTTGACTAAAATCAATTCTCTGGGCATAGTACTTAATGATAAATGAACAGTCAAGGATTTCCAAACATTTGAGAGAAATCTCTAAATTGCTCACAGTAAAAAAAGAAATGAAAGTTGGGTAAGGAAATCTGAGAATATGGAGCAAAGCAAGGAAAAAAAAGAAAGCTTCAATACAACAGTAAACAGTGAGAATGAGGTCCATAAGATGGAACTGTAGGAGGCTCCAAAATCCCTTCCAATCACGGTAACACTGAAATCAAACAGAAACTGTCAGAACTCTGGAAAACAATAAAAGATGTTACAGCAACCAAGTGAACACTGAATCAAGAAACAGGCAGCTTAGAAAGTTCAGAAAAGTCCCTTGGTGCTTTTACTAGATCTTATACCACCCCCTCAGTGGCTCGCAGAGTAGTTTTAGAAGATGGCAACTCATGCTCCCAGTCGAGGTCACTATTCCCTGGTTCTGGAGGAAGCAGAGCATACCTTATCACAAATCAGGGTGTATTATGCCTGTTTTCAACCTTTCTGATGTTTATCTCTGTCTTGCCTATACTCAAACCCATGAAGGCATAGAAGGGCAGGCATGGCTGTGAAAACACTGTAAAGGAAAGATCAGACTACAGCCTTCTGGGGTGAAAAATTGCAGGTGAGTCATAAGATGGAGTACCTGGTGCCAGCAATAAAAGCTGTAGAATTCTTTCAGAAAGTGAGCCATCGGGAGTTCACGTGTATAGAGGGGAATTCAGAAAGCCACCAGCATGCTTAGGATAAGATGCATGCCTAGAAAAGGCCTAGAAGACCGTAAGATTTCACTGTGGGTTGAATGCTAGGCTCAGCTCAGCAACTTCTGACATTCAAGGAAATCTCTATCATAAGGCTAGCTAAAAACAAAAGGAATAGAGATTTCAGTGACCCAAATAGAAAGAAATACAGGCTTTGCAAAAATAGTTTAGAAATATCGCTAAAGAAATATACTACTGTCTTAGGTTGTCAGTGCTGTTATAACAAACTACCACAAACTGGTTGGCTTTAAAAAAAGGAATTTATTGCCTCACAGTTTGGAGGCTACAAATCAATTATTAAAGTACCAGCAGGCATGCCTTCTGTGAATTCTGTAGCATTCTGGAGGTAGGTTGCTGGCAATCAATCTCTGCTTCTGTCAAGTAAGATCCTTCTGTTTCTGTCTCTTCCAGTGGCTTATACTTCCATGTACATATTTCCTTTGCTTATACAAACTCCAGTCATACTGGATTTAAGCTGTTTCAGCTTGACCTCATCTTAATAGGAGTACCAAAGATTCCATTTATAAGAGAATTCGCACCCAGAGGACCAGGGGTTAGGACTTGAACATGTTCTTTTGGGTGACATGATTCATTATACCACAACCACTACAACCCCAAAGGAAAGCCCAAGTGTACAGCCAGTCAGAAAATAATGAGAGACGTATTCGGTTTGGTTTTGGTAACTTCTGACATTCTAGGAAATCTCTATCATAATACTAGCTGAATAAAAACAAAAGGACTAGAGATTTCAGTGACCACATGGCAAGGAATATAGCCTTTGCAAGAAATATCACTGAAGAAATATACTACTTTCTTAGTTTGTCAGTGCTGTTATAATAAACTACCACAAACTGGTTGGCTTAAAACATAGGAGCTTATCGTCTCACAGCTTTGATGCTACAAGTCGATTATCAAATTATCAGCAGGCATGCCTTCTGTGAATTCTGTAGCATTCTGGAGGTCAGTTGCTAGCAATCAATCTCTGCTTCTGTCAAATGAGATCCTTCTGTTTCTGTCTCTTCCTGTGGCTTATACTTCCATGTACATATTTCCTTTGCTTCTATGGACTCAAGTCATACCAGATTAAGACCCACCCTGTTCAGCTTGACCTCATCTTAATAGAGTACCAAAGATTCTATTTACAATAGAGTTTACATCCACAGGACCAGGGGTTAGGATTTGAACATGTCCTTGTGTGTGATACGAGTCATTCTACCACAGCCACTACAACCTTCAACCACCAAAGCAACAAACATGCAAACAAACAGCAAATCCCAGGGAAGGGGAGAAATGTGATTTCCAGAGTTAAGATATTAAACTATTCAAATACCCAGATTTTGACAAAGCAATACCACAAGGGATACAAAGAAATAGGAAAAGATAGCCAAATCAAAGGAACAAAAGTAACAGAAACCATTAATGAGAAAATGTGGACACTGAAATTACTAGTCAAAGACATTAAGTCAACTGGCCTACACATATTCAAGAAGCTAAAGGAAAATATGGACAGGGGACCAAAGGAAATCATGAAAACGATATATCAAGCCATGGGCTTGGCCCCAAAGGGATGTGCAAGCACAAGGCCAGCCCTGCTCACCCCTGGCCACTGCCATACCACACCCGACAGCTGCAGACATGGCTGTCTACTGTAGCGACAACTGCAGTGCCGCAGCCCAGTCTGACCCCAGCCACCATTGCCCCAGCTGCCCCCAGCTGCCACGGCATCCTACATTGCACTGCTACCTGCCACTTCCAACCCCTACCTGTGATTCAATGGGCCCAGCATGGGCGGCTCACCATCCACAGCCACCTACCTGGGTACAGCTGGGCCCTTCCCGCAGCCCTCAAAGGCCACCAGCACCTTGACCTGTACATAGCAGCCCTTCATGCAGACCACACCCACCTCGCCTGTGGGGCCTTGGATGACCTGCAATGTGAGCTGGCTGTCCATGGCCAGCCGCGAAGACCTGATGAAGATGGTGCACCTACCTACTCATACTTGGCACTCATCACCATAGGCATCTACAACGCACCTGAGCACAAGCTCATGCAGACACATCTGTCAGTTCGTGGCCAACAGCTTTCAGCTTCTACCAGGCTAGCTGGCAGAACTCCATCTGCCACAACCCACTGCTCAACAACAGTGCCCCGTGACGAGCACAACCCAGGGAAAACCAATTACTAGATCCTGGATCCAAACTGGGAGAAAATAGCCAACAGCTTCTTCTAACCCCAGAGGAGGTTTCTGAAGTCTAGCGCGGTGCTTCTCAGACTCTCCTGTGCACACGTGGAGATCTCCTTAAAATGCAGATTTTGGTTCAGTATGTCTAGGGTAGGGCCTCATTTCTATGGGGTCCCCAGTCATTGCACTTGGAGTGACAAGGCTGTGGATAACTCTTTCTACAACCCAGCAAGATTTTACAGGGTTCTTTGGATAAATGGCCTCCTTAGAGGGACATTCATCTCATTCTATCCTGGGACAGCAGCCCATAAACCCTGTAAGGGTAGGAACCATGTTTATTTTCTTCATCATTGCATACCAAGGTTAGAAGCACAAACGTGGGGCCAGCTAATCAACATGGACCAAGGAAGTTGTTGGGGAAGAAAAATAAGAGCAGAACAAATGGCAAGTGAAGCAGTCAGGGGTGGTTGGGAATGGACAGCTGAATTCTGTGATCAGCTGGTTATCTCCTGCACAGCAGCATTCTGATTTTTCTGGAAAAGTCAGATATCTGGATTTTTATAAGAAACCTACAACCTTTTGTTCTTTGCCTCTATTTAAAGTTTTTAAAACACTGTACTAGGAAACACTGCCAATCCTTGAGCTATAGGCAGCTCATGAACCACCTCTGCTTATACTCAAAAGTGTCTGGTACATAGTACACACTAATAGCAACAAAGTGTCAACTTCAGCCAAGCCATATGTACCAGACACTTCACATGTATTCACTTATTTAATCCTCACAACAGCCTTAGGAGACATATTATGACCCCTCATTGACCATATGAGGAAAGTGAACCTCTGAGATGTTGGGTAACTTGCCCAAAGCCAGACAGTAAAACTATGGAACTAGGATCAAATCCAATTACTCTGACTCCAGAGCTGGTGCTTGTAACTTCTACATTCTAGTTCCTAAAAAGCAAAGAATCCAGCATCCATAGGCAAACAAATGTACAGGGGCAAGAATGAAGCTAGATTTCATTTGACCAAAGATTCTAATTGATATTAAAACCATTTGGGATGTTTCCCTAAGCAGCGACAATGGACATTGCCTCTCTATCTTATTCCTACTGCCATATTCCCAAGCTCTAGAGTGACTGTTTTTCTGGTTTAGGACAGCCTGGTGTGCTGTCTCTTTTAGCATGTGTCATGAATTTTTCATTTTTTAACAAAGTATTATTAATACATGCAAAGTACACACTCAACCACTGAATTACATAAGCATCTTGCCTCATCGTTTTGTTTCATAGCTCTTTTGATTTTTGGTTCAAAACAGGGCCAGGGACCAACTATTGGGGTGCAGACCAGGTTAATTGGGGCATAGGAATAGGGACATAAGAGACAAGCTTTGTCTTACTTCAATACCCGGACCTGCTTGCAGATGGCACTCTTTGGCAAACATTTCCATGGAGATGGCTCTTTCAACTACTACTGGCTGGAGTGTCTGAATTGCAATTTAAAACAGGACCAAAAATTTCCCAACCCTTATGAAAGACATAAATATCAATATCCAAGATGAGCAACACACCCATAAGTAAATCCAAACAGACTTACTCTGTCTGAGACACCTCCTATTCAAAATGTCAAATGTCGGGGCCCGGCTAGATAGCTCAGTGGATAAAGAGCGTGCTGGGATACCACATGGGAGGCCCCGGGTTCGGTTCCCGGGGACTTCTCCTAGCGGGCAGACCGCCTTGAGAATGGCAAGCCGCCATGGGCGGGCCAGAGCCGCCGTGGGCAGGGCAAAAAGCTGCCATGGACAGGGCAAAAGCCGCCACAGGCAGGGCAGGTCGCCCGCGAATGGAACGCAGCCAGCCACCCGCGAACTGAAGCAAGAGCCGTCCGTGAATAGAAGCAGAAGCCGGCCACAAGCGGGAAAAGCCGCGCCTGCGCAGTGACCAAGTCTCGGCGCGTCGCCGCAACGGGGGGGGAAGGGGCGATATGTAATAAAATAAATAAATCTTTAAAAAAAAAATGTCAAATGTCAGAGTTAAAGAGGATTATGAGATCAGCAAGATAAAAGCAATGCATCACATACCAGAGAAGATCAATAAGACTAAATGCTGATCTTTCATAAGAAACCACGGAGATGAGAAGGCATTTGTATAATGTAAAGTACTGAAAGAGAAAAACAGCCAGTCAAGAATTCTTTATCCAGCAAAACTATCCTTCACAGACAGAAACAAGAGACCAGATTTACAAAAGATACTAAAGGGAGTGCTGAAGCCAAAAGGAAAACACAAGGGCAAGAAGCTTGGAAAAGAGGGCAGAAATGAGGAATATAAGTAAGGGTAACTAAAAGGGTAAATAGACAAACAATAGTACGATATGACAACAGAAAGCCAAAGAATAAAATGGACAAATTAAGTAATGCCTTTACAGTATTAACATTGAATGTTAATGGATCCAACTCTCCTATCAAAAGACATAGAGTGACAGAACAGATTTTAAAAATATGAGACATCTATACATACAATGGAATATTATGCAGCTGTAAGAAAAAATGAAGTCAAGAAGCATATGACAACATGGATGAACCTAGAGGACATTATGTTGAGTGAACAGAGACACAAAAGGACAAATTGTATAACTGCATTTTTATGAACTAAATATATTGTATAAATTCATGGAGTTAATAATTAGAATATAGGTCACTAGAAAACAGAATGAGGATTTGGAATGGAAAGCTAAGGGTTAACCTGTGCAGAACTGTAAAAGTTGTTTGTAAATCTTTGGAAATGAACAGAAATGGTGAAAGCATATCATACTGTTTGTAACCAGAAGAGCTAGTATAAGGGCATAACAGTGGTTGAAAGGGAAAGTCTAAGGACATGTATATTGCTAGAAGGAAAGCTAAAAAAAACATGGGACTCTATAACAGAGTGAAACCTTACATGAAATACAAATATGGGTAATATTGCATCTGTAAGATAGTTTTTACAAAATATAAATACAAATAAAATAGAGAGATGGGAAAGAGAATGGCAGCTATGTATGGCAGGGGAAGCAAAGAGAGACTGAAAGATAATGAGTTTTTTTGTTTTTTTATTATTGTTATTGGAATAATGAAAATGCTCTAATGATGAATGAAAGATAAATTACAACTGTAGTTAAACCAAATACCAGTGATTGTACGCTTTAGATGGATTTATGTATTATTAATATGTAGCAATAAAATTGGTTTGTTAAAAAATATATATATGAACCATTTATATGCTATCTACAGGAGACTCACCTTAGATACAAGGACACAATCAGGCAGAAAGGGAGAGGTTCGAAAAAGATATTCCACACAAACAAACCAAAAAGTATACTATAAGAGATGAAGAAGATCATTATATATTAATAAAAGGGGCAATTCACCAAGAAAAAATAACTATAATAAATATTTTTGCACCAAATCCGGGTGCCACCAGATACATAAGACACACATTGGCAAACTAAAGGCAGAATGAGACATCTACAATAATAGTTGGAGACTTCAGTATATCACTCTCAGTATTGGATAGACCATCTAGACAAAGGATAATAAGAAAACAGAGAGCTTGAATAATAAGATAAATGAACAAGACCAAACAGACTTTTATATAATATTATACCCTAAAACAGAAGGATATACATTCTTTTCATGTACCTTTCTCCAGGATAGACTATATGTTGGTTGGGTCACAAACAGATCCCAATAAATTTTAAATGATTGAAATTATACAAAGCACACCTCAGATCCTAATAGAATTAAGCTGGAACTCAATAACAGGCAGAAAAAGGGGAAATTCACAAATATATGAAGATTAAACAACACACTCTTAAATGATCAGTGGGTCAAAGAAGAAATTGCAAGAGAAATCAGTAAATATCTCAACACAACTGAAAATGAGAACCCAACATATCAAAACCTATGAGGGGAGTGGATGTGGCTCAATCAGTTGAGCGCCCACCTCCCACATGGGAGGTCCCAGGTTTGGTTCCTGGTGCCTCCTGAAAAAAACAAAACAAACAACAAGACAACAAGCAAACCAAACAAAAACCAACTCAGGGAAGCCGATGTGGCTCCGTGGTTGAGCACCGGCTTCCCACATACAAGGTCCCAGGTTCAGTCCCTGGCCCCCAGTAACTCAGTAGTTAAGTGCCTGCACCACATGTACGAGGTTCCAGGTTCACCCCCCGATACCTCCTGAAAAAAAAAAAAAAAACTATGGGACACAGTCGAAGGCAGTGCTGAGAGGGAAATTAATTGCACTCAATACTTACATTAAAAAAGATCTAGGGGCTGGCTGTAGCCCAGTGGGTAGGGTGCTGGTTTACCACATGGGAGGCCCCGGGTTCGGTCACCGGGGCCTCCTTGAACGGGCAGACCGCCTCGAGAAGGCAAGCCAACGCAGGCGCGGCATGATGCCACAGGCGGGGCACGCCACCTTGGGCAAAGGCAAGCCCCCGTGGGCAAGGGCGAGCCCCCGCAAGCAGGTGGGCCGCTGTGCCAGTGAGCTGACTCAGCGGGCCCCCCCAGCAGGGAGAGACAAGCAAACACAGAGGAACGCAGAGAAAAAATGAACACAGCAAGAACAAGCAGAAGGGGGGGATGTATAATAAATAAAAATAAATCTAAAAATAATAATAATTTTTTTAAAAGACCTAAAATCAAAGCCCTAACTGCACACCACCTGGAGAAACTAGAAAAAGAACAGCAAACTAATCCCAAAGCA
>PVKH010029676.1:0-12429 GCA_004027955.1 Chaetophractus vellerosus | reverse complement strand
CCCTGCCCGTGGCGGCTTTTGCCTGTCCGTGGCAGCTTTTTGCCCTGCCCACGGCGGCTCCGGCCCGCCCATGGCGGCTTGCCATTCTCAAGGCGGTCTGCCCGCTAGGAGAGGTCCCCGGGAACCGAACCCAGGGCCTCCCATGTGGTTTCCCAGCGAGCTCTTTATCCACTGAGCTATCTAGCTGGGCCCTCTTCTTCTTCTTCTTCTTCTTCTTCTATCATATTTGATTTCCTTAATATATACAAATACTTATTTATTGTTTTCAAACAATTGAAAGAACTTAGTAGAAAAACTGCATGTGAAAAGATGTTAACATATACTCACAAATTATATGGATTTTGTGGTCATCAAACTATGGGAAATGGGCTAATCTGGTCCACCTGTTGTTTCTTTATGATCCACACACTCAGAATGATTTTATATATATATATTTAAAGATTTATTGATTTTACTTATTTATATATCCCCCCTTGCTGCTTGTGCTTGCTGTGTTCATTTGCTTTGCGTTTTTCTGTGTCTGCTTGTCTCCCCCTGCTGCATCAGCTCACTGCACGGTGGCTTGCCTTCACCAGGAGGCCCTGGGAACTGAACTCGGGGCCTCCCATGTGGTAAACTGGAGCCCTACCAATTGAGCCACAGCCAGTTCCCGATTTTATACTTCTCAATCACAAAAAATTCAAAGAAGAATTATATTTTATGATATGTGAAATTATATGAAATTCAAATTTCAGTGTTGATAAATTAGGGTTTATTGGAAACAAGCCACACTCATTCATTTTTTTATTACCTATGGGTGCTTTCAGGCCACAACAAATAGTTGCAACAGAGACCTAATATGGTATGCTCACTACTTTATAATGCTGCTTATTACACTATAAATTTCATAAGGACATTTATAATCTAACAGTTTCAAGTCCCAAGCATATTGCTATATTTTGATATTATTATTACTATATCAAAAAATAATAATAATAATTATTATTATCTACTTGTACATAGCCCTCAGGTAAAAACAAGAAAAGATTAAAGGAAACTTCTGGTGTGCTTTTAAGTTAAAATGGAATATGAATTACTTTGTTATCAAATTGGACAGCAAAGCATTGTGTAAGATGTGCTAGATGGAAAATTATTTTGGTCTTCTAAAAGGATACATTGTAAGACAACATCACCAGACTAAGTACTCACTTCGATATTCCCAAATCACTGAAAAGCAATAGTCACAATTAGAAAACTTAAGATGGAACATCAAAACAGAACAAAAAATGAAAACAAGCCTGCAACCAAAGTAATCTAAGTTTCAGTTAGTAATCAAAGAAGGAAAGATGTTTGTAAAAAGTTAAGTTAATTAAATTGTGATTGATTATAATAACTGCAGTACTGTGTACAGAAAAAAAACTTTGTTTAAAGTTGTTAGATTTTTAACGAAAACAGTTGGTTGAAGAGTTAAGTTCAATGGGAACAATATCAACAGTCAAATTCTGAAAGAAAGTAACTTTCAGTGAGTTTCCTTGGTTCTTGATGATTTGACACGTTACAGTTACTTAGAGGAGCCAATGCTGATTTTGAAGAATTATGCACTAGGAATAGTAGTAGTCTGTGGGAAATAACTATAGGTGAGTATATTTTCAATGATGTTGAGAAAATACAAATTTAGTACAATCTGAAGTGGAATCTTTTAAGATGTGTTGTAACTGATGGTGGCAGAGATACGTGGGGAGATCTGTGGGGAATAGAGAAAAGATCAGTAAGTTTTCAAGCTATGATTAATTGCTTTATTATTCTTAATTACATACTTTGCAGAAAGTATTTGAGTATGTCATGTGTTAGCAAACCAGTAGTGTCAAGAATGAACTTTATTCGCCATCACGGACTTAAACATCATCAGTTCAGTAAATTTAGATCAGAAATAGAAACTAAATATTGACTTATTCTACCACACAGCAATTGATGACTTAACATTATAAGGTTTTATCATAATTTTTGTTTGTACTCAGGACCAAAAGTAATTACTTTTCTGAGTTTGAAGAACCACCCTGAAACACTATTATATAACCCTGAATGAGTTTGAGAATTATTTTTTCTGATGACTTAATAATGTTTCTTAAGAAATTCAGCCTAAAATCTCAGAGATAGAAGTACGTCTGAGAAAATCTTATACAGAGATTCTTTGAATCATAAGTAATGTCAAGCTGCTTTATGCACTTCCTATTCTGTCAAAAGTTAAAACAGGAAGGAGTATATCCATTTCCACACAAATTAGCAGCAGATATATTTTATGAGCTCAAACTACCATTCCAGCATTGTTTCCTGGAAAACCATGCAAGTGTAAAGAGAATTTCCATATTTCAAAATTAATTTAACTGTGCACTTGAGGAGCTTCCAACTAACCTTCAAATGAGTCATAAATATGCAATTCAATGACATGCTAAAAGGCACATATCATGAAAATAACCTAACAGAGTTATGTAAATGTCTTCTTAGTGATGAATGTGCTCAGTACAAACCATATGCTCATGAACTGATATCAGTATTTGATATTACCTGTCTGCATAACAAGACATTTTTAAAGATGAAATATGTAACATTTCATTACAGATCAGCACGAGCAGATAGACGATGGAAATTGATAAAGATAATATGGAACATTAATTTTAAACACAATTGAGCAATATGCTATTTGCTTAAAAATAATCCCATTGTTTCCATTATCATGTCTGTATAATTTTTCAAAATGTGCTCAATTATTTCCCCTGTATGTTGAATTTTGATGGAAAAATGTGTGGAAATTTTTCACTTTTCTTATATAAATACTTACACAATATCCTTGATTTGCCTTTTGGTCCCCAAAACCTATGAGATTTTCTACCTGGAAATTTATTGTAAAAGTTTGCCAACCCTGTTTTCAGCCAAAAAATCAATTTTGGAAAAGTTAATTTAAAAATGGACCACTAGTTATGTTTGCTCTTTTATTACTTGAATGTTGTAAGACTAGCAGAGCCACATATGTGTATGCTTGAGAAAAACTTGATAATTATTTTGAAATTCCTTTTATTAAAAAACAAAAAGAAAAAAACCTCTATATGATTCAAAATTCACTAACATTATTATAAGAATTTTCAATAGTTATCCAAGAAATAAATGGAGCAGATAAAAGGATTGTAAATTTGAAATATAATAGAAATAGATTGAACTCTTCAAATTTTATTAAATGGTGAAGAAGTAGTTTCCATTAAATTGAAAAAGCAGTAAAATCTTCCTTGCAATTTATTATTACCAATCTGTAGGAATAAACTTCTTAATAGTGACTATTAAGTTTATATAGTTTCAATTAATATTTTCATTAAGAATTACAAGTAGTTATTTTAAGAATAAGGGTTGGTTTTAAATATAGCTAAATACATTAACAAAATTTTGAAAATCCTAACAAATATTTTAAATAAATTAAACATTTTACAATTGTTTTTAAATTTTATATAATGTTAATGTGAAAGAAAAAGTTATTTTTTTTCAAGTCTCCAAATACACTCCTACATTTTCTGAAGTTTACTTAAATATGTCATATAAATGTTATTTTGTTGTGTGGTATGACATGGCAAAGTTCAGAAACCCAGGCCAACTTGTCCAGGAAGTAGCAAGGTCCCTGGCCATGACGTTTTGCAAAACTATTTGATGAATATACTCTGCTATACATACTATGCATACACATGGCGTAGGGTCCCATGCATTTGTAAAAAAAAAATTAGGGCAATATATATTTCTCTATATATAGATGTAGTAGTTTCCCAGGTAAAATTTAAGTATAAAAATATTTGCAATAGCCGTGCAGGGTGAATTTATATGTATACACACACACAGTCATATACACACACACATGCATTGCATTTTATGGCTTATATTTACAAAATAAAACAATGGGAATATAGATTCTGAATTAATTCAAGTTATCAATAGGAGGAAAGAAATGTGATTTGGGGGAGAATGAAATGTAACTTACAGTACAGTTTTGATTTTAAAATCAGGTAAATATTTTACATGATTAAAGAGTAAACTGTCCAAAAGAGGACAAAAAAATAAAGTAATCCTTCAAAACTGCAAACTGTAAGAGGAATGTCCATATATGTTAGATCAGTGGACTTGTGGTCCAGAGCAAGAGTTAACTTCAGTGTTTTTTAAACAGACTATTTTGTATGTATGTAACCAGAATATATTTATTCTCATGACAAAAAGAACTTCAAAGACATTTCATAATGGCTTCAGTTATCTTAATATTTGTAGTATTATTTGGTAACAAAGTATATTGTAGAAATAATTATATTATAGATATATAAGTAATAAAATTAAGTAAATGTATAATTATACATAATCATTAAGAACAGGATTTTCCCCTTAATCGTCTGTATAATGGGATAGCCACCACCATTCACAATCTTGGTTCAATGAACCACCATTTTCCCCCCATACTTTGTTACCTTAAAAATAATTTATAGAAGAATAAAAAGGAGAGTGAAAAATAACTTTATGAGAAATATTTATAAAAATTAAAGCATAACCAGGATTTTAATTAAATGTTTTCCTTTTTATGCAGTTATACATACCCCAAATGGATGATGCCATTGTAATGCAAGGAACTTTTTATAAACGATCAGTGTATATCCATTGAGTAAATACTGTTTCCATATAATAAATGCATCTCTAATAAGTTTTAACTTGTCATTACCGGTTGTTATTTTCTTGTACTTACATTGTCAAATAATAATAATTTCCTCTTTGTTGGCTTATATTTTTTTGACTACAGTTCAGGTATTTTCTTTGCTCCATAATTTAAAAATACTTTTGTTTTTATATTCATAAAAAACACCAATTTGAAAGGCCAATCCAATTACTGTTTTCATTTCTATATCAACTATTTTATTCTAACCTTATTTCTTTACAAATTTACCTTCGTATTTTTAAAAATTAAGAATCCTGTTAGGTAAAATTTGATGCACAAATATCATGAAAGATGAAAAAATATTGACAGACATTTTATTAGAAAACGAGGATAATCCACTTTCTTGTCACAAAATATTCTATACTTTATAGATATTTTTTGTTTCCTGCTCTTTAAAGTTACAGGAACTTATTATTACCAAAATTATAAGATTATTGTGGAGATGGAATGAGTTAATACACACGAAGCACCGCGGTTTCTGGAGCATAGTAAGCTCTCAACACATTTTAGGTGTTGTTTACCTTACTTTTTGTATTTTTTGTAGGCAGCATCTGAGATGGCTCTGAATGATACCCACCTTCTGGTATTTACACTCTTATGTAATTACCTCAAGAGTAATTTGCCTATTTCTTTGCAAATTATATCACAGAAACATGGCGAATTCCGTATGGGAAGACTCTAAGAGAATCAATATCTCAGCTCATTAGTTCTGTGTCAAGAGAGCTGCAATTTTGTGAGCAGTGGCATGGAGAAGCCAATATGACCAGGAGGTGATGTCTCCACTGACAGCCAGAAAGAACCTGACACCTGTGAACAGCCATGTGATGAGTGTAAATGCACCCCTCTCAGTTGAGCCTTAGAAATTCTACAACCCTGACCTTGATTTTAGCTCTAGGGAGACTCTGAGCTAGAACCACCCAGCTAAACCTCTCTCTAATTTGTGACATACACAAACCGTGGAATAATAATGTTTGCTCTTCTAAGTCATTAAGTTTTGATATATTTTCTTACATAGCAAGGGATAATATGCTTTATTGTTATTATTAAGATATATTATTACATTTTCCTTTTCTTATCTTGAACATGTGTACTCCCAAACCTGTCTTCACTTTGATTAAAGTATGTCTATATGAACAAATGTTTGTTTAGAAAGTACGAAAATAAAGCTGTGCAGCAGACTGAACTTATTGCTTATTTCCAATGTCCAAATGTTTATTATATCAAAGTTGACTGATTCTGGAGAGGCCAGGTTGTTTTGTCCTAGGCCAAACTGAAATATTTTTCTAGCATGTAATGATTTAACCAGTTTGAAAATTTTACTTTTACTTCATTGTTTTGCATATTTTCTGCAGTAAGAAGAAAATAATAAGAAAAAAATGAAGATGATGAGAAAGATGAAGAATAGGAAGAAGAATGGAAAGTAAAATGAAGGAGAGGAGGAAAACAGGTACAGTTGATTTGCTTTCAGCCCATGAAACAGAAATATACAGATTATTTATAGAACATGCACTATTTCCATCTTATAAAGTACAAATTCATACCTTAACAATTTTGAGAATTTCTGCATTCAATGACCTAATTATCATGGCATCTTATTTGAATTTCACAAAAATCATATATATTTATCATAACCAGTGCATGCAGTTTGGAATATATATATATATATAGCTACTACCTGAATCTTTGAACAAATGTAACTGTAATTTATGAGTTTATGCATATCTCTAAAACATCCAGGAATTGGTGTTCAGGGAGATCAAAATTATGATTCTCTAAGACCCACCAAGTTCAGAAATTTTAATAAATTAATTCGAGTAAACACTTGTTGGCTGAGCTCTCCATCATATTTTTATTGCTGCCGGATTTGTTATAAAATGAAAATAAGGATTTGTGTTGACTCAGTGTTCTTTGGTAATAGCAGACTGGGAATGTGTGTATGATTTTAGTGTGCATGTATGTGTTTCTCTCCCATATTCTGTATGCATTATACACTTATTTGCCTACTAATATATAGAGCAGTTTAATCCTCTATGCTAGTGCTGTAGGCATTAGCAGTAACAGAGTAACAACAGTTATTCATTCTTCATTTACATATTCTAGTTAATGATATTTCTTAATTTTTTTATTTTTAAAGTAGCTTTAGATTACATAAATGTTACATGAAAAATATAAAGGATTCCCCTATGCTCCATTCTCTCCCCCTCCCACACTTTCCCACATTAACAACATCCTGCATTAGTGTGGTACGTTTGTTATAATTGATGAACCCATATTGAAGCACTGCTGCTAACCGTGTAATACAGATTACAGTATAGTGTACACTCTATCCTGCACAATTTTATAAGTTATGACAAAATATACAATGGCTTGTATCTGTCACTGCAATGTCATGCAGGAAAAAATCCAGTGTCCTGAAAATGACCTCATAGTATACCTATTCTTCCCTCTCCCATACCTCAGAACCTCTGGTGGCCACTGCCTTTATGTCAGTGATAAAAGATCTTCCATTGCTAGAATAATAATAAGTCTATAATAGAATAATAGTAAGTCTACTTTAGTCCATTGTTCATTCTTCAATCTTGAGGATTTGGGGATGGTGATGCCCATTCTACTTCTATTCGAGAAGGAGCTTAGATCCTAAGGGGCAGATGGATAGCAATATCTTTTTTTTTGCAGTTGCAGAGACTCTCTGTTCCTTGATATGGGCATTGTCCATTATCATCTCCTTGTTTGTTGTCCTGGGTTAGTCCAATGAACTGGAGAGTAGATGTTGCAACTCTGATGAAATTCAGGGCTCAACTGGCACATAGATGGACCAAAGATTTAAGTTTCTGGGACATATATTCATCACATATAGTGCTAATTATAGGTTCAAATAAAAGGGGCAGAAGGGCCATGTGTAGAGAACCTATAAATGAGTCTAATTCTGTTATACTGGAGAGCATAAATTCCAAAGTAAGGCCCATTGGCAGGGCACCAAACTCCTGAGCTGTCTGCCATGCTTAAAGTTTCTGAATATCTCTAGAGGCTTCAGGAGCTCCATTATTTGAGGCACTGTTTACTGTGGCAGTTAATGAGATCCAGCTGAGACTTGTATAACCTTAGCCTCTGGAATGACCTCCTGACTAACTTTGAAATTTCTTAGCCATAAAAACTAATTTGTATCTACCATTTCCCCCTTTTGGTCACGGTCTTTTTCCAGATGCATTGCTATTTGGTGCTTGGAAATAATCCCTTGGTCCAGGGAGGCTCATCTCCAGGAGACATGTCCTAAGCCCGGGTAGAGCAGTGTGTCTATATGCTGAGTTTGGTTTAGAGAGAGGCCACATTTGAGCAACGATGAAGATATAAGGAGGTAACTCTTAAACAGTACATAACATTAAGCTAAGTTTCAATTTCACAAGTAAACATTCGTAAGTACAATCTTCAATATCAAGGTCTATCTTCCTTCACTAGAAATTACCCTTGCACTTGGGGGGTTCTTGCTGTTCTATTAGGTAATGTAGCAGAACTCCCTAGGATGGCAATTCAATATTCTTTCTGTTATTGTGTGGACCTCCAACCACTGATACAATGTCCCATGAACACTTGAACAATATTCATATGTCTTATTGGCATGCCCACATCAATGACACCCCACACCAGTGATCTTCTCCCACCACTGCTGTGATCCTTTTGTGATTCAAAACCTCTCAAAAAATGAAACCAACAAAATAACTGAATAAAATTAATAAGGTAATAAAATGATAATTTTAAAAATAAATAACAAAATATAAAAAATTAAAACAAGTTGAAATAATAAAATGAAATTTTTTTAGACATTGTGTCTTTCGTCACTGTAAGATGTGTTGTCTTGTTTTTATGGTGACATTTTCTTGACTGTGTTCCCTAGTGTCTCATTTTTTTCATTTTATCTTCAAAATATGTGCAAAAGTTTTAAATCATAATTTAAAATCATTTGTTAATAATGTGATCTTATTTGAAGTTTTTTAAAAAGAGGAAATCCTTATTCCCTTACTCCCTTAGACATATTTCTTTAACAAAACTCCTTTCAAAATAATTACATCCTTACACAAAATCTAGTCCTAAGTGTGATTTGAGAATTCTTGTGAGTCAAGGTCAAGGTTGACAATTTTAGGCCTGTGAAGAAATTAGTTTTTAAAAATAATGAATTGACTATTTTTAATAAAATAACTGTTGGTATAAACTTTAATAATTTTGTAGCAATAAAGTAAAATGCTCTACTTTGTACATTGTAATATAAAGGGACATTTATTTTCAAATATCATTTTAAGAAATTAACCATCACTAGCTAATAGAATTTGTGATCTAACAAACTCTGATTTATTCTATTACATGTTTTGAAATTACATTGACTGCTTTCTTCAAAGAATGAAGGATTTTTATAATAATCAATAGTGTAATACTCCTTCCACTTTCAGATCACTCTTTTTTATCTTTTCTGATTAATAGGACCCTGACTATAGAGTTTAGATATTCAGGATATAGAGAGTTGAGACATTTTTATAAACTAACAATAGAGGTGCTTAACATAAAATTTAATTTAATTTAATTCAAAAGAGAGAGAGGAAACAAAAACAAACACAATCCCTTCCTCAAACTCACCAGACCTTAATATCCTGGTAGTATGAAAAAATAATGCTATTTAAGTATATAAATCAGGAGTAAGTGGGATTACTTTATACAGTTTTACCTCCCACCCTTCAAAGCAGCACGTGCTCTGAATGTGGTTAGTGAAGTTTTAATAGCCTGTCCATTCACTCTCTTTGTGAGCCTCTCTTATGTCACTGCCTTCGGTTGTGGTCCTTGCAAAAATAGTTAGCTCATCAATTAAAATATAAGCTCCTAAAGTCATCAGCATTCTTCTACCTGTCTCAGCATTTTGACTTAATACATAGAATAATTCTTGTCATGAAACTGTAGTTGTATATGTGGTTTCCCTGAGTTAAAACTTCAATAAGATCTTTTCACTGCTTGATTTGTGTGTGTGTGTATGTGTGTTTTATGTAAAATGATCACTTTTTAGGTAAGTTTGATTTATGGAAACCCCTTTTTAATCAGCAATGAGGTATTTGATTTGTGAATAATGAATGGCATCCTCTCTTCCATGTTTTTCATTGATACTTATTATCACTCTGATAATATTCAACTGTCATCATATACTGAAACTAGAGTTACCCAGACATTTAAACAGTGAGGCATTGTTTACTGTGTCAGTCAGTGACCACTGCCCTTACATCAATGTTCTTTCATTAGTAGAATAATAATGTCTGTTTTAGTCCATAGATGCATTCCCTCCTTATGTTTGAAAATTGTTATATCTCACTTAGCTCCACATAACCAATAGGTAAAAGTCAAGTTCATCTAGACATAATTTTCTGAACTAGTTCCTGCCACTAAGTTGTGTGACCTAGGACCAATATCTTAGTTTATTACATTTAGAATGCTATAAACAATGTGTAAGAAAACAAATATTTCAATTTCTCCTTCCAGTGTTAAAATTTTATGGTGGTAGAGAGTGAAAATGATCATCTGGAAGAATGGAAGGAAGGCTTGCTGATAGACTCCCAGAGATGGAAATTATATTGTTAACATGGACTGGATATCTAAAATTGCAATTTAATAAAGGTGTTGACATAAACTGATAATGAAAATAGTTTTGTTTAAACAATGCAATTTATTAACTTATGTTTTTTTGTTTTATTTTATTTTTAAAGAAATTTTAGATTACATAAATGTTACATCAAAATATGAGATTCCCATATACCCCAACCCCCCCCACACACACTTTTGCCCACTAGCAACATCTTTCATTAGTGTGGTATATTTGTTACAATTGAAGAGCACATATTGAAGCATTGCTACTAACCATGGTCTATAGTTTACATTATAGTTTACACTTTGCACCACACAATTTTATAGGTTTTGACAAAAGTTATCCTGGGCAAGTCTGATGAAATGGAGAGTAGATGTTGGCTGCAACTTTGCTCAACTGGCATATGAACAGCCAGAAGATTTAAATCTCTGGGATGCATATTTAATGGGTATAGTGCTAATTATAGGTTCAAATAAAAGGGGTATAAGAGCCATCTGTAGGGAAATTATAAATGAGTTTAATTCCAATACACTGGGGATATAGGTTATCATATACTCCAAGGTAAGACCACTGATCAGGGTCCCAAATTCCTGAGGTTTTCTGCCCTGCTATAGTGTCTAGATGTCTCTAGAACACTCAGGATCACCCCTGTTTGTGTCAGTCAGTGAGATCCTCCTGAGACATGCATAAATGTAACCTCTAGAATGACCTTCCAACTCACTTTGAAATTTTTTAGCTAAAAAAATGCATTTTAATTTAATATTTCACCTTTTTGGTTGAGGTCTTTCTCCAAATGCATTGTTAGTTGACTCTTTGTAATAATCCCTCAGTACCAGGCAGGCTCATCCCTGGGATTCATGACCCATGCTGGGGATGGGGAAGAAGGTAGTAAGTTTATGTACTGAGTTTGGCTCAGATAGAGGCCACATTTGAGTAACAAGGAGGCTTTCAGGAGGTAACTCTTAGGCAATATATATAACTAGGCTAAATTTCAATTTTACAAGAATGAGTTTCATAAGTACAATCATCAATATCAAAGGCCTCGTGTATTGTTCTGTCCTCCTTCACTAGGCACTGCCCATATACTCTAGAGTTTCTTGCTACTCTGTTGAAAATGTAGCAAGACTCCCCAGGTTGGCAATTTAATATTCTTTCAGTTATTGTGTGGGTCTCCACCCTCTGAGACAATACCCCACGACTACTTGAACTCATTCTATTCCATAGAGGCATGTCCTAGGTGCAACCCTCCTCACACATTCTCCCACCACCAACACCTAGCACCAGTAATCCTCCCCTGCAACAGTTGTGATCCTTTTGCAATCCAAAACCACCTGAAAAACAAATACAAAAACTAAGTAAAAATAATAAAAAATTTAAAAATAATACAAAGTAAATAAAATACAAAAAATTCACATTGTGTCTTTCATCACTGTAAGATCTGTGACCTTTTATATACAGTGACAATTTCTTCTATGTTTCCCCAGTGTCTTATTTTTGAAATAGTTTTTTAGAAGTAACACTACTGGTTTTGAGAAAGCAACTCCCTAGGTCATCAAGGCCATAGGAATTAGTTTCATTAGTGCATCGGAAGAGTGACACATTCTTCCTAAAAACAATTAATTGAGATGATTATAGTGTAAAATAATCTATTGAAAGCAATTTGATAAAGATCTAGTTTCTACTCATTTTAAGATTTGGAACTGGAATGATGCAATTCCATGCCAAGTCTGGATAGATTAAATTAACACTGAGATAGAATATTTATTGCCTTTGGTGGTAGCACATCATAATTTTTCATATTGCATCTTCTGAAACCTAACCTATCCTTTGCCTCACAGTTGTTAATGCTAGTTTTATGCTTTCTTTAATTCTAGCACTGTGGATTAACTTATGTTTGTCCTAAAAGAGAAAGAATATATACATTCACTTTGCCCATAAAACATTAAAAATCACCATATTTTTTCTAACATAATTTTTTGTGAAAGCATACACCTGTGAAATTCAACTATTTTAAAGAAACAATGTCTTATTTCTAGTAATGCAATTTTGTCCTTCCTTGCATTCTATATGTACCCTACCTGGGTTATTATTTCCTCTC
>PVKH010029675.1:0-12619 GCA_004027955.1 Chaetophractus vellerosus | reverse complement strand
TTTTAACTACTGTAATTATTTTTCTTATTTAGGAGTAGATTTGGTCAGAAAAGGAATTCTAATATCTCTGTCCAGCCTCCTTTTTCAGCGTCTCCAAAAGAAAAATGCCAGGTAAGGTGACAGCCTGCATGCTTTGTGTGTGTGAGACTTGCTTGATTGAATCGCCGTGGAAGTGAGTGGGGGCCTAAGCTCAAAAGTAAATATTGAAATGCAGCTGTGTTTTTTCTCCAGGACAGTGTCATGAAGAAAGAGGGGAAAGATAATCTTCCGGAATATTTCAATGGAAAGGCAGGAGATGCAGACTCTTCTGCTGGGGCTCCCACTTCATCTGCGCTCTTGGCTAAAATGAGAGCCAGAAACCATCTGATTTTGCCAGAGCGACTAGAAAGTGAAAACGCACACCTTCAAGAGGCTTCCGCCCCAGCGGCCTCCGCCACCGAGCACGACGACCTTTTGGTAGAGATGAGAAACTTCATTGCTTTCCAGGCCCAGGTCGATGGCCAGGCCAGCACGCGGGAGATCCTGCAGGAGTTTGAATCCAAGTTATCAACGTCACAGTCCTGTGTATTCCGAGAACTGTTGAGAAATCTTTGCACTTTTCATAGGACTTCAAGTGGTGAAGGAATTTGGAAACTCAAGCCAGACTACTGTTAATAATTATTTTCTCAAACTGAACTGACTTTTTATAATGGGAATTTCTGATGATTAATAATCATCTTTTTATCGATGGAAATTGGCTGCACTTAATGTTTACTTTGAATGGTGTCTACCTCATAACGAAAACTTGAAAGAAGACGAAACTCTTCCCCAAAGCCTCAAAGTTTTAATAACGCTAACTAAAGGAGAAAATTCTGGAATTGATCTTTTCTTTATTTGGAACACTATGAATTACGTTTATGTTATAAAATCAGGGACCTAACGGTTTCTCATTGGAGCACATTTGTTCTTTATTCATAAGAGGCTATCAGGGAGCTCATTACTGCTCATGTAAAAATTTGGGGAACAGAAATCTCAAGACTTTGGTTTTTATTGGTACTAAAAAAACATGTCATATATTCCATCTGACTTGTTCCATAAATGAGTACATCCATATCTGATAGCAGCGTTATTTTGATGCATAACTTTTAAAAATTCCGATTGATTCTTTGCCACCAAGACAAAGTAAAAAATGAAGTAGCTTGGTGATAAGTAAGATGCACTTGGCACAGCGTTGTCGTGGGTCCTGTTTTAAATAAAGGGGGTCTCCCGCTATCTTACGGTGACTGTTGATTTTAGGAAAATCACGTGTGTTATCATAAAAACAAAATTCAGGCAGAGCCACAAAGTACAAACCAGACAGCACTCAGACGTTCTTCACTCTGGAGCCTGCACCCCAAAATCACCATCACCTCCTTCCCCTCTCTCTGTTTGAATGCTGGTCGGTGTCTTTGGAAGTTTCCCAGTTGTTCAGTTTGCTTCGCTCAGGGTGCTGCTTATTTCATATGAGAGCATCGTCGTTCCCCTTATCCAGTGTCTTCTAATTGCTTCCCCTCTCCTCCTCTGCATTCGCCATGACTCTTCCCGTTTGGGGGTTTGGGTTCAGCTGTGCCTGTTCTCTTTCTGCTCTTGGTGTAGTTACAGTTCTGCGATGGGGCTGTTTGGTCCTCAGTCTTTTTTTTTTTTAATGGAAGGCTTTTTTTTATTTATTTATTTTTGTTGTTACATACCCCCCCCCCTTTCTGCGTGTTCATTTTTCTGTGTTCTTCTATGTCTGCTGCTGGTCTCCCCCCGTTTTTGCGGCGACGCACCGAGTCAGCCGTCCGTGCAGGGGGCTCGCCCCACTCGTGGGTGGCTCCATTCCGTTTCGCAGGCGACTCAGCTCCGTGTTTCGCGGGCGGCTCGGCTCCGTGATTTGCGTGCGGCTCAGCTCCGTGTTTCGCAGGTGACTTGCCCTGCCCGTGGTGGCTTTGCCCTGCCCACGGCGGCTTTTTGCCCTGCCCACGGCGGCTTGCCTTTCTCAAGGCCGTCTGCTCGGAGAGGTCCCTGGGAACCAAACCCGGGGCCTCCCATGTGGTGTACCGGCGCCCTATCCACTGGGCTACAGCCGGCCCCTCAGTCTTTTTTTTTTTTTTTTTAGCCTGTTTTTCTTGTTTCCTTCTCATCGCTGTTTATCATCTTGTATTTTGAGATGTTTTCTTCACAGTGCATTTTGTTCCTTGGATTATGCTCTTTTGCTCTCCATCTTTTCTCTCCTTTTCCTGTATTTTGTTTGCCTTCCTCCCATGCCATTTATCTATATCTTGCTCATGCTTAAAGTGGACAGCTGGGTCCTGATCTCCTGCTCTTCTCCGTGACCCCGGGAGCAGGGGCTGGGGCTGGGGCTGCGGGGAGAGCCTCTGCTAGGGCTGCATGCAGCCTTGCTTGGAGGATGTGGGCTTGGCTTTCTCTGTTGTGAGACTTGGTTAAATAGCTTCTGCTCAGAAGTCCTGCTCAGGAGGCAAGGGAGCCACCAGAATTTTCTGTGTCTATGTTTGTATTCTGGCTTGTTCAATTTTTGCTGTTTTTTAGTTTGATTTATTATTTATTTGGAGAGAAAGATTATTTTTCTCCCCTCTGCCATCATTTTAAACAGGTCAATAAATCCTGTACCTGAGTAGTTGATTGAGAGAAGTAAAATGCTAATGACAGGGGGAGTGGCTGTAGCTCAAGTGGTTGAGCGCCTGCTTCCCAGGTACAAGGTCCTGTGTTCAATCCCTGCCACCTCCTAAAAACAAAACAAACAAAAAAACCAACTCTCATTGCGGACCAGATGTAGTCAGTGGTTGAGCTCCTGCTTCCCATGTACGAGGTCCTGGGTTCATTCCCTGGTACCGCCTGAAAAACAGCAACAACAACAGAAACTGTTTTGTTTCTGGGAAGCTCGTTATTTTTATTTTTGTAATCTTTAGCCTACAAGAAAATTGCATCCCTCTTGTTCTGGGAGTGAAGCAAGTACCAGGCACCATATCTAAATCTTACTATTGTCCCTTCTCTAAAATCTAAATCACAGAGAACTAGAGAAGTTGTAGACTCGTGTTCAAGTGAGAACTGCTGTCACTGTAGTGCTGCAGGGCGGCCCTGGTTCCAGCTCCTGTCTCAGCCCCACCACTGACATGTGGGCGCTTTGGGCAGGTCACTGCCCCGCACACGTCTTAACTTGGACGGCCATGAACGCGGCTCTCACGCCTCCCGGATGGAGGGACTTGCAGAACAGTGCTCCTGCGTCATGGTTTGCCAACATAGAGTAATTTAGGCATTTAGTTAAAATCTGATTTTTGGAACATTAAAGGTTTTAAAGGTTTGGAACTGTAGATAGATTTAATGTATTTAACATATTCCGTCAGTCTAGAGCTACAAATAAAGAAGTTTAAACTTTATTAAAATTTTTTATTAATACACAGATATATCATCACTGCTAAAACATACCGTGCTATCCTCTGCCTCCCACCCCCACACCAAACAGTCCTGTTCCGGAGCTAACTGCTCTTTGGCAGGGCCCTCCCGGGCTCTGTTCTCTGCATTTACGTGGCCTAAGAACACGTGGCAGGGACCCCTGCTTCATGTCCATTTCCCCTTCTTCCTTTAATAAGACTCCTGATTTCCCTGGCCGTGGGGCTGCTCAGCTCATGACCCTATTTCTCAGCCTCTCACCATTAACTGTGGCCACATGACTAAGTTTTAGGCAATGGGATATGAATAGAACTTCCATACTGGGCCCTTAAACCACTCCCTTTGGCATTTCCCATCCTGCTGGCTGGGCTGCCAGTGGGAGGTGGCATAAGCAGGGAGCTGCGGTCAAGAGACGGGAGTGGTGTGTTGAGGCCAGAGGCGTTGGCCTATGGTCTTGAACTGCTGTCCTCTGGCTTGTTCTTGAGAGTGAAAGAAAGTTCTGGCCTGTTTAAATAGCTAGTTTTGGGGGCCGGCTGTAGCCCAATGGGTAGGGCTCTGGTCTACCACATGGGAGGCCCCGGGTTCGGTTCCTGGGGCCTCCTCGAGCGGGCAGACCGCCTTGAGAAGACAAGCCGCTGCGGGCAGGGCAAGCCCCCGGGGGCAGGGCAAAAGCCGCACAGTGAGCTGACTCAGCGGGTTGCCGCAGCGGGGGTAGACGAGCAGACACAGAAGAACGCAAAAATGAACACAGCAAGAACAAGCAGAAAGGGGGGGGGGATATAAAATAAATTTTAAAAATAAATATTTAAAAAATAATAAATAGCTAGTTTTGTTTTATGTATGTGTTTTACACAAATGGGATTCTACCCTCATTATTTTGCAACTTTTCACTTAATGTGTATGCAAGACAGCTTTTCATTCCTGGAATTATTGCTCTGCCTTATTTCATGGAATTGCTGCATTAAAAATTACATAGATTTAAAATTTGAAGGGATGTAGTGAAATTACTTCTTTCAATTCCTCCTCCACAAAAGCACTCACTTCTCCACACCCTTGCCAACACCGGGCAATATCACTCTTGGCAGTTTTTCTTCCTAATCTCCAGGCTGAAAATACCTTGTTTTAACTTGAATTTCCCTGATTACTAGTAAAGTTGCAGATTTTCATGTTTCTGGCCATTTGTAGGTCCTCTACATTGCTGTTCATGTCGTATTAGCCAGCTTTCCGGTGGGTTATTTATCTTTCAGGCCCTCCCCAAACAAAAATGAAAAGTCAGTTGTCACAACTCTTACTCAGTAGTCCATTCTTTTCTCCACCAACTTGAAGTGCCAAGTTTATCATAGGCTCAATCGTCTGTTTCTGGGTAAGGAATATAGAATGTCTATCAACCACATTCTTTTTCTTTCTTTTCTTTTTTTAGTTAATTGTCCTCAGTTGTGTTTGTTTAATATAATGATACCGTTTTCTCATCTAAAACCACCTCATAACTTATAGAATGACATGGCTGAGAGAGAGATTTAGGAAGATATTTTCAGGCAGAGCTGAATTTAAATCACCCTCCAAATACTGTAGTTTGTCTTTTCTGTAATGAATTATTTTATCTGGACATACATGAAAATCAATTACTTTTACCATATGACTGTGAAATATCAACTCTACTGCCTCCAATAAAGAGTCAATACTTTTACAAGTGATTAATTCATTTGTAAAATCATCATCGATTGAGACTTTCTTGTACTTAATGACTAATCCATTATAAACAAATAACCTTAAAAACAAAATTTCCAATAAAGTACAGGTAAACTGAGTGCAGACAAGAAAGTACAAGGAGCTTGTTGGTAATGCTATACCAAATGGATAAAACATAAAATTGATTTTATACTGTAAGTTATAGAATAATAAAACTCATTTTTTCCTTGCATGGGTGCTTAGATTTCTTGTGTAAATGACAGAATGCTCCGTTCCATGCACTTCAATAGGATCAACTCCTTAGAAAAAGCCAGAAAAGATTTGATCAACTCCCAAGTTTTATGCTTGCTATTTCTTTGATCAATTTCCTGATATTTAACATAAGCTGGAAAATCTTTTCAGTAAATTGGGCACTTGGAGTCTAGAAATATCTGGAAGAGCTCCAGCAAGTTCCATATATCCCATTTTGCTTCTGGTTTCCCATCCCTTCTTTGCCTCCAACCCCCATGCAAGTTTCTTCTTTTTCCAAACAAACTGAATTTTCAGCATCCTTTTTGACTTTTACCAAGTTGTAGCTGGCAGGAGCTTTGGCAGTTTTTACACCAAGCTCTCAAGTAGCTAGCTGGTTGCTGAGTTCCTTGGTTTTCTCAATATTCCACTCATTCATGGCCTGGTCTTTGCTCTTCTCAAGACCTGACTTCTCAATTGTTTTTTTATTTATTTTATTTTTTTTTAACAGAATGGGGTCAAACCTATCATTGACTCCAAAATGCTGAGTGAGCTCCTTACACCAGGTTCCATTTGACAGGTGTTTGCTCTAAGATGCCCCATCCTTCAATTTATCTTCCCTGGAGTGTTTTCTTTTTTTCCTCCTGAATCTTGAGGCTGAGTTTTTCTGTTCAGAGTGTTTGTTTTTAGTGCACTTCTTGAAATGTATTTCACTTATTTGATGAAATTCCAGAAGAACACTCTTCATAGGATTTTGCGTTTGCCTCTGTTTCAGTTTTTGGTCCACTTGTAGGGGAATTTGAGATTTTTTATTTTCTAATGGCTTGATCTTTATGTTCCTCTAAGTTGAGTCCAGATTTCTCTACCGTGGCTTCGTCTTTGGAATTCGACTTAACATCACTTTCATTTAGTTAAGGTGTAGAATCTCTAGCCTGTTGACATTCCCACTAACTGGACATGTTTTCCAGGCCAGCCATTCTAAACATGAGCTCTTTTCCCCCATCGAGAACCTCTCTGGCTGGAGTGGGACTAAGAGAACTTCTCCCACCAACACGCTGGGGGGAGGCGCTGCAACGCCCCTTCCAAGGAGAGCCCCTTGAGCTCGGGCTGAGGGCTTTCCCAGCCCATCCCGAGGCGCCTGGGCTGGGAAGCTGTGAACCTGCAGCTCTGCTGCTCAGGGAACTCCAGGACCCGTCCCGCCAAAAACCCGCGATGGCCCAGAACCAGCCCCAGCCACGTTCTTTTCTCTCCAGTTTGGCTTTGTCATCTACAGTGCAAGTCCCCTTTCCTCTCCTCCTCCATTGTTTGTCTTATTCTTGTGCCTGTTGCGTTCCAAATGAATCTTAGAACCAATTTGTAAAGTTCCACTAAAATTGTGTGGCTCCATTATTGAGATTGTCTACATTAATATATGTAAATTTGAGCATAATAGATTTGAAATCAATATAATTTTCCCATTAGTGTCATCATTCATCTCAATTTATTAAAGATCGTATTCTTGGATACAATTTTAATAATTTACCTCATAAAAGCCTTGCACATTTCATACTAGACATATTCCTAGGTGTTTTATAATTTGGCTGGAAATCTTTTATATACAAATGTGGAGAATTAGAATAGCTGTAATCCACTTGTTCATGTGTCATCAGGAAGTTTTTAATTTAAATAGAACCAAATTTCTCAGTCTTTTACCTTTTTTTCTTTTTTTTCTTTTTTTGCCTTATTTAAGAACCTCTTCCCTAACTAAGGTCAAGAGTGTTCTAATTCTGTCATTAATTCCAGATGGATTAGTAGTTTTTCTAATACCTTTTAAGAAAAGAGTCCATCCTTTCCTTCCCAGTTTGTAATACCATCTCTATTATTATACCCACTTTCCATACACTCCTGGGAATGTTTCTAGGCTCTGTATTCTGTTAAACTGGTCCATTTCTCAAACTTTGCCAATAATGCACTCTTTTAATTATTGTAGCTTTATCACTGGTCATCAGGTGTGGTAGAATGATTTCCCTCATCTTCCAAAAGAGCTTGGTTATTCTTGGACCTTTGTTCCATTCAAATTTGGGGATCAGCTTGTCACATTTGGGTTTTTTCTTGTTTTTGAAATTGCAGTGAATGTACTAGTCTGTACATTCACTGGGGGGGTTGTTTTTGATACTGAGTTTCTCACCTGTGACTAGGGTATTTCACTCCACTTATTTAGGTATTCCATCATGTCTTTCACATAGGTTTTAAAACAAGGCCAAACACTATATGCTATAGTAAGTGGCGTCTTTTTAAAAAAAGGTCACATTTTCTAATTTATAAAAATACCATTGTTTTTATGTATTGGTCTGGTGTTTAGCAACATTGCTGAACTCTTATTAGTTCTAACAGTCTATGAATTGTCCTTGATGTACCAATCATGTAAGCTGCAATTAATGACTATTTTATTTCTTCCATTCCAATCCTTATATTTAATATATTTCCAATATCGTAGTGAATGTAGATGGTGTTGGTGGGCATCCTTGTATTGTTGCTGAAGATAAAGCTTCTGGAATTTTACTACTAAATATGGCGGTTGTTTCCGAGCAGATGGCCTTCATCAGGTTAAGGAAATGTTCTTTCCAGTCTAAGTTTTTTGGGGGGGGATTTGTTTTTGTTTTTTGTTTTTTGAGGTACCAGGACACCTTATGTGGGAAGCTGGTGCTCAACCAGCGAGCCACTTCAGCTCCCCTGAGTTGGTTTTTTTTCATTTGTTAGCTTCTTGTTGTTGTTTGTTGTTGCTGCTGTTTTGCTTTGTTTTGTTTTTACGAAGCACCAGGGACAGAACCCAGGACCTCCCATGAGGGAAGCAGGCACTCAGCTGCCTGAGCCACATCCGCTCCCCTAAGTTTTCGGTTTTGTTTTTAAGTTATGAACAAGTGCCAACTGTTTATTAAATGCTTCTCCTGTATATTGATATAATTGTAGTTTTTTCTTTACTATCTATCTTAATGTAGTGACATGCACTATTACATTTCCCAACATTAAAATATACTTTAGTCTTCCACTCCTGGTTGCTATCCAGCGGTGAAAATTGTCAAAGCAAACAACTAAAACAATCATTTAATGTCTCTGGAAATTGTCCTGTTGGCATACAGCAAATGAAGAAACATTTATTTAATCAAGAAATGTTGAATAAACACTTCTTCAAGAAAATCTACTAAGCCTTGGTAAGAATAGCTAGAGCCTGTGAATAGCTTGAGCCATGACCTGCTCCTTTCCTCCCCCTTCTTCATCTTGTATGATAATAGAAGCTCCAACCTGAGTGGGTGGAGACAAGAAAATAGGGCTCCCCTCCCCTCAGCTCCCAGTAAGGGGTGCATATCTCACTGGGAGGGGCAGTCCATCAGCAATTCTCATCTTTCCCACATCCAAGGTGCAAAGGCTGAAGTTGTGGAGTTACAAGTATAATAACTGGGGGACAGCTGTAGCCCAGTGGATAGGGCGCCGGTTCACCACATGGGAGGCCCCGGGTTCGGTTCCTGGGGCCTCTCCGAGTGGGCAGACCGCCTTGAGAGGGCAAGCTGCCATGGGCGGGCCAGAGCCGCCATGGGTAGGGCAAAGCCACCACGGGCAGGCAAGTCACCTGCGAACAGAACAGAGCCGCCCGCGAGCGGGGCAAGCCGCCTGCGCGGTGAGCTGACTCGGCGTGTCGCCGCAACGGGGGGAGACAAAGCAGACACAGAAGAATGCCAAAAAAAAAAAAAAAAGTATAATAACTGAAATACAAAATTTGTTAGAGGTGCTCAAGAGCAGATTTGAACTGGTGGAAGAAAGAATCAGCAAACACGAAGATAGATTGATGGAGTTTATGCTATCCAAGGAATAGAGAAAAATGAATTTTTAAAAATGAGCAGAGCCTTAGAGAAATGTGGGACACCATTAGCTGTACCAATGTATGTATAAAGGGAGTGCCAGAAGGAGAGGAGACAGCAAAAGAGGAGAAAAGTATTTGAAGGAATAATGGCTGAAAACTTCCCACATTTGATGAAAAACATTCAATTACACATCACAGAAGTGCAACAGCTCCAAGTAGGATAAACAAAAAGAAACCCATATCCAGATATATCATAAAAATGCTGAAAGCCAAAGACAAGGAGAACATTTTGAAAGCAAGGAAAACATATCACATACAAGGGAACCCCAATAAAACTTAACAGATAAATTTCATTAGAAACAATGGAGGCCAGAAGGCAGTGGATGACATAATAAAAGTGCCAAAAGAAAAAAACTGTCAACCAAGAATCTTATATCCAAAAAATCTACCTTTCAGAAATGAAGGCTAAATAAAAACGTTCTCATACCAACAAGAACTGAAATAATTTGTTGCTAGCAGATCTGCCACATCAGGCTGAAAGGAAGTGACCCCAGACTGTAATCCAAATCCTCACACACACAAAAAAATGCCAAGAGCGCCTGTAAAGATACATGATTAAGAAAGAACATATAAATGCACATTTCTCCATGATTCCCTTAACTGGTTTAAAAAGCAGGTGTATAAAATAAACATGTATTTAATTGTGTTATTTGACCTATAATATATTTGACAATAACAGTACAAAGGAGGTGTTATTAGAGAAATGACACTGGATGGTAACTTGAATCCACAGGAACAAATGAAGGGAATCAGAAACGACAAGAAGGCTAATATAACAAAGTATAAATATAGACTTGCTCTCCTTTCTTCTCTCAGCTTCTTTAAAAGACGTAAAATAATATACAGTAATAATTATAACAATGTATTATTGGGTCTGTAATGTGAGTGTATATTAGAGAAAGAGATAGGTGTAACAATAATAAAAAGGGAAGAGGGCATAAAGCTATAAAGGAATAATGCTTCTAGATTTTACAGGAATTAAGTTAGTATAAATCTGAAAGAGATCCCGATAAGATATAAATGGTAAACTCTAGAGAGCCTCTAAGAAAATAATTCAAAAATATATAGTGAAAATTGTTAAAAGAATGAAGATATTGCACACTGGACAATATTTACTTAATGCAAAAGAAAGGAGCAAAGGAGAAGTAGAGTAACAAAAAAAGACATGAGACATAAAAAACAAAAAATAAATTAGCAGACATAAATGTCTTAGATATGGTTTCTTAGATATGACACCAAAAGCACAAGCAACAAAAGGAAAATAGATAAACTGGACATCAACAAAATTACAAACTTTTGTGCTTCAAAGGACACCATCAAGAAAATGAAAAGGCATTCTACAGAAGGGGAGAAAAAATTTTTTTGATAATTTGTTATATATCTGATAAGAGACTCGAATACAGAATATATAAAGAGCTCTTACAGCTTAATAATAAAGACAAATAATCCCATTTTAAAACTGGCAATGGATCTGAATAGATATTTCTCCAAAAAAATACATAAATTTCCAATAAGCACATGAAAAGATGCTCAACATCATTAACAACCAGGGAAATGCAAATCAAAACCACAATGAGATAGATTCCACACCTACTAGGATGCTACAATCAAGAAAGGTGATGTGTTGACAAGGATGTGGGGAAATTGGAATCCTCATACACTGCTGAGAAGAATGTAAAATGGCACAGTCACTTTGGAAATCAGTTTGAAATGTAATCATATCCACATAAATTTTCAAATAGCATTATTCATAAAAGCCAAAAAGTAGAAAAAAAACACAACTGTCCGTCACCTGATGAATGGATAAATAAATTGTGGTATGGTCATACAATGGAATATAATTTGGCAATAAAAAGAAATGTCTGTAGAAGTAAATGTCAATTGAAAGGAAATTAGAGAATAATCTAGGGAAAGTATAACATAGTGATTTCAGTGGTGGATAAATATTGTGGTTAATAATATAAATATAAGAATGCTCTTTTGCAAAGTGCTAAGAATATGGTGATACATGGGAGAATTACAACTAAACTGCCACAGGTGTGCTGGGAGAAAATACACCAAATGTAAGATCCGGGCTAAAGATAATAGCAATATTTTGACTGTGCTTTTTCATATTTTGTAACAAATGCTTCCCAACGATGCAAGCTGTGGGTGGTGGGGTGATATATGGGAGCCCTGTATGATGATATGCATGTTTGTTTTGTAAATTCACAAATTTTACTATACGTTTATTGTATATGTATGCTCATGCATGAATGATATACTCCAATAAAATTTTATTAAAAAATAAAATGTGGTATATCCATACAATGGAATATTATTTGGCAATAAAAAGAAAGAAGTACTGATGCATGCTACAACCTGATGAACCTTGGAAACCTGCTAAATGAAAGAAGCCACTCACAAAATACCCTATTACGTGATTCCATTTATGTGAAATGTGTTTAATAGGGAAATATATAAAGAGAGCAGATTAAAGGTTGTTTGAGACTGGGCGGCAGATGGGGAGTGGCAGAGAGTCACTCTTAATGGGTAAGGAGTTTTTTGAGGGAATGATGAAAATGTTCTAAAAATCAATCGTGATGAAGGCACAATTCTTTGAATATACTAAAAACCATTGAATTGTACACCTTAAACGGGTGAATTGTGTGGTATGTGAATTATATCTCAATAAAGCTGCAATTTTAAAGGTTCTTTAGTTTTTAAAATATCTTCAACTTGGTCACTTTGTTAAAACCACCTTTTCATTCTAGAGATATTCTTATTTTTGTCATAATGTGTGTATACATTTAATTATACACACATATTTACATATACTTGTACCCGTACACATGCTTATTGCTGAATCGAGTTTGCTGAAACTTTTAGATAGATGTTTACTTCTGTGTTCATAAGTGAAATCAGGCTGGAGTTTTTACTTTATTATACTATCGTGTCTGGTTTCCTTTTCATGGCTACATTAGCCTCACAAAGTGCTTAGGGTGAGTTTTCACTTTCTCTTTTGTAGAATAATTTATATAAGATGAAGATTGTCTATTCCTTCCTTGGCTGCAACCCTGACTGTGGTATCCTCTTGCCTTCCATCTGCCTTGTCTGGAGGAGGAAGTAGATTTTTTAACTACTGATTCATTTTTTTTAATGGTTAAAAATAATTTTAGGTTTTCAATAACATTTCCAGTCAATTTTTATGTTACCATTGTTTTAGGAAATTGTCCATTTCTGTCTCAAATTTTGAAGCTGTCACTCTCTTTGTTGTTTCTTTGTGGATATGCTCTCTGAATTTGGTTGTCTACCTTTTCACTCTGATTTGTGTGGATTTATTTTTATCCTTCATGGAACTTGTGCTCCCTGAATTTGAGGATTCATGTCTTACAACAATTCTTTTTTTTTTTTTTT
>PVKH010029674.1:0-12608 GCA_004027955.1 Chaetophractus vellerosus | reverse complement strand
TTTTCAAATCTGCTGTTATATGCCTCTAGTATATATTTTTTTCTCACTGTCCACTTTTTTTTTTTAAGATTTATTTTTTATTTATTACATATCCCCCCCCCTTTCTGCTTGCTCTTGCTGTGTGTCCTTTCTTCTGTGTCTTTCTATGTCTGCTTCTTGTCTCCCCCCATCTTTGCGGCGACACGCTGAGTCGGCCCTCCGCGGCGGCGGCTCGCTCCGTTCATGGGTGGCTCCATTCCATTTTCACCGGCGGCTCCGCTCCATGTTTTGCCGGCAGCAGTCCTCCATGTTTTTTGCGGGCTGCCTGGCTTCCGAGGCGGTTTGCAGGCAACAGCTCCGCTTTTCACGGGTGACTTTGCCATGCCTGTGGGGGTTCCGCCCTGCCCGTGGTGGCTTTTTGCCCTGCCCACGGCGGCTGATGCCCCACCCATGGCGGCTTGCCTTTCTCAAGGCCATCTGCCTGCTCGGAGAGGTCCCCGGGAACCGAACCCGGGGCCTCCCATGTGGTACCCCAGCGCGCTCTTTATCCACTGAGCTATCTAGCCGGGCCCTCTAGTATATTTTTAATTTCACTTATTGTTTATTGTTCATTTCATTCACATAACATCTGCTATTTTTCTATGTATGCCTTCAAATTCTTTGTGCTCACCCAGTGTCTTCTTGATGTCCTAAATCTCTTTAACCATTATATTGAATTTATTAAGTAGATTTGTTTGAAAATCTATGATTAGTTGTCTCAACTCCTTTATGTCATCTGGATGCTTAGTGCTTAGTTTGTTCCTTTGACTGGTCCATCTCTTCCTGTTTCTTGCTATGGATTGTATTTTCTTTTTGTTGGTGTCTCAGCATCTGATGTACCAAATGTATTTATTCTACCCCCTTTCTCTCTCTTGTCTAGGGCTTTCTATTTGATTGGCTTTATGCTACAGCCCCTCTTTGATACTTGGTTCAACTTAATTTGGAACTTTATAGTGGTTTGTGTTTAGTCAATGTGCATTTTTTCAGGTCTTTTAGATCTTTCTCACCCTTTCTTCCTTGCTGGTTGCAGAATAGGAGCTGAGTGTGCAGTTGGTACTGTAAGCCATGGAAGCTAAAGCTGTCCACATTGCTCCAGGAACTGATGAAGCTTCTCCATCCTTTCTCCCCTACTAGGGTTAGGGACAGAGCCGCAGCTCTGTGCAGTAATCCAAGCCATGCAGGCCAAAGCCAGCTGTATTTGCCCAGAGAGATTGATGAAGATTCATGCCCCTTCCTCCTCTGCCTGGAGTAAGAATGGAGCTGCAGGTGTGGGGAGAAAACTAAGCTGTGCAAGTCAAAACTGACCACATTTGCCCAGATAGACTGGTGTGCCCAGCAATCTTGTCTGTGCAGACTGAAAAATGACTGCAGTTGCTCAGAGAGGCTGAGGAAACACTGCCCCCCTCCTGTCCTATTGAGGGTTGGGATGGGGCCACATCTGACCAACACTCTAGTCTGTGTAGGCCAAAGCACCTGCAGTTGCTCCGAGAAACTGAGGGCGGCACTGTCCCTCCTCCTGCCCTGTGAGGGGCAGGAATCGAGTCAGATATGTGTCTGACTGTCTAGTCCATGCAGGTTGAAAGCAGCTGCAGTTGTCCAGAGCGGCTGAAGGAGCACTATCCCTTTTGCCCTGTCAGGGGCAGGGTTTGATCACCAGTGGTGCCCAAAAATCTAGTCAGTATGGGCTGAAAGCACCTGCAGTTGCCCAGAGAAGCTGAGGAAACACTGCCCCCTTCCTATCCTACTTTGGGCAGAAATGTATCCACAAGTTTGTCCATCAATCTAGTCTGTGTGGCCAGAAGTGACTGCAGTTTCCCGGAGAGATGCACTATCCCTCCTTTTTCCCTGTCAGGGGCAGGGATGGACCCAGAGATGTGTCTAAGAATCTAGTCCATGCGGGCCAAAAGCACCTGCAGTTGCCTAGAGAGGTTGAGGAAACACTCCTTCCTATTGAGGGCGGAGATGTAGCCACAGGTTTGTCCACTAATCTAGTTCATGTGGGTCAAAAGCACCTGCCGTTGCCTGGAGAGACTGAGGAAACCCCACCCCCCTCCTGTCCTATCAGGGGTGGGGACAGAGCCACAGATGTGTCCCCAAATCTATTTGGTGTGGGCCAAAAGCTACTGCAGCTGCTTGGAAAGGCTTGTGCAGGTCCCCCTAGCTTCCTCCATGCCGGAGGTGGGGCTAGAGCCTAGGCTATGGCTGCAAACAGACCTGGGTAGAAAGAAGCCAGTCCCTAACTTGACTTTGATTTTTTAGTCAGCCCCGTTTTCCCTCATGCCAGGGATAGAGTTAAAAGGGAGGCTACCAGCCTCTTTCTGACCAGTTCAAATTTTAGCTGTTCTTAGGATTGGACTTTAGCCGGCCAAATTAACTAATCAGTAGCTGAAATTGGTGCATGACTGTCTCTTCCTCCTCCGTTTTTTGGGAAATGGAGCTTCCAACCTCAGGGAATAGCTGCTAAGGTAGCTTGAGCTGCTAGTGGGGGATGGCCTCTGGCCCTGTGTCATGGAGTGCTCTATTCATGAATCTTCACTGCAGACGGGCAGTCTCCTCCTTCTGTTCTTCCAAGGATGTTGCAGGATGCACTTCTGGTTGCCTGGGTCCCCCAAACAGATGCTTTAGTTAGCTCTGGCTGATTGCTAACTGCACTGTAAGATGAACTAACTCTTAGAGTGCCTTACTCTGCTCCCATCTTGCCTCCTCTCCCAGTGTATTCTTTAATAGAGAGTCTGAACATCTTTAATATGTTTATTGCATTTATATATTTTTATTTTGTGAATTGCCTGATTGTGACCTTTGTTAGTTTTTCTATTAGGGTGTTTCATATCTTACTGGTTTTTAAAATGTGTTTTTATATTAGGAATACTAACCCTTTGTATGGCATATCTCCGAATAGCCAGCCATTTGCACCAACGTAATTTATTGAAACTTAACTTCAATGATTTGAAATGCCACTTTAGCCTATATTAAATTCATATGTATTCCTATAAATATATGTGAATTCATTTCTAGCTAATATATATAGTTGTTAAGGGTATCCCAGATTGTCTTTATTCAAATCCAAGCTTCATCACTTTTTAGCTGTGTGGTTTTACATAATTTATCTTACTCTGTTTACCTCCATTTTATACCTGTAAAGTGGTGATAAGAATACTTAAATTATCAGTTCATTTTAAATATTAAGTGAGTTAATATATATGAAGTGCCTGGCATATAGTAATGATTTAGTACTTGTCAACATAATAGTAAGTGTTCGCTATCCTTGTCTATTGATTATTTTTGTGTCAGCATCACACCATTTCAATTACTTGGGTTTTATAATATGTTTTAATATGTGCAGGACAAATCTCTACCGACTTCTATCATTCCCTTTTCTCTATTAAAACATTCTTGGCTATACTAACCTATTTGTGAATTTTAGAATCATTTCATCAAATTTTTTAAATCCCCCTTGGATTTTAACTGGAATTGCAATGAATTGGTAAACCAATTTTGGAAGAAAGTTATGTTGTCCTTGCAATGCCTCCCTTTTATAAGTAAAATAGGGTTTAATAAATGGGGACATGAATTTCAGATAACTTCCCCTCAACATAAATTTTCAACATTTATTAGAGAAATAGCCCCTGCTCTTTGGAAGGTTACTATGGTTGAGCACCTACCAAATGTCAGTTGTTGTACTAGGAGCTTTATAGACATTATGTCAAATTCTCATCACAATCCTGCAGATTACAGAGGAGGAATTTAAGCTTTGTAGAAGATAATGAATTTGCCCAAGACTACACAGAAAGGAAGGACAAGAGCCAGATTCACCCCAAGCCTCTGTGTTCTGACTCCAAGACCTACTGCTTCTAGAAAAATATATGCTAAGACTTAAAATATTGCATATTTGGTGAAGAAAACACCTGAGTGAACCATAATATTTATCAATCACAAACATAGGTTATGAAATGAGTACATTTTGAGTGCAATGCCATGTTAGAAGATGGAAATTAGGAAGAAAAGCCAAGATAATACCAAAATGAAAGATACAAGCTAAAGTAGGCAGTTTCTTCCAGTCAAGGCCCAGTATATGTTTAAAACATAGCTAGATAAATACTCTGTATTATTTCAGCCCTTGGAAGTTTTTTAAAAGTTACTTTATGGCCCCCATTATATGGCCAATGGTAACATTTCCAGGTACATTGAAAAGAATGTATACTCTGCAGATTGCAGATGTTGGTTTCAGGGTTCCATATAAAGTCAAGTTTGTTAGTCATGTTCAATTCTTTTATATCTTCACAGAGACTGGTGTTCTAAAATTTCCCACTATGATTTTTGCTTTATATGTTTTATGGCTATGTAATTTGGTAAATGCCAATTTAGAACTATTATATTTTCTTGAAAGATTGAGCCTTTATCATTATGAAACATACCTCTTTATTTCTAGCAATGCTTTTGGCCTTAAAAGTTACTTCATCTTGAAGTATAGCTACACCAGCTGTATTTTCATTTGTATTTGCTTCATATATATTTTTCCATCTTTTTTCATTGTTTCCTTATATTTAACTTGTCTCTCCTCTAAACAACATATGTTTGAATATTTTTAATCAACTCTTACAGTCTTTGACCTTAATTGAATTATTTAATTGAAATATAAATTCTAGTACAATTGTTTGTCCTGCCCTTTTACTTTTTTCTAAATGCCCCACCTGTTCTATGTTCCATTTTCTAACCATCCTTGTCTTGTTTGTATTAACTATTTATATTATTCCATTTTTAAAAATCAGTTTATCAGTTACATTTTTGCTCTATTTTTCCCCCTTAACTTCTGTTCTTTTAGTGGGTCTTCCTGATGTTGTTGTTGGTTTTGGTCATTTGGTCTTGTCTCTTTGCTTGTTTTGTTGTTTCTTTTAAAATGAATGTTGGACATAACACTTGAAAAATGCAGTGATAATTTAGGCTATATATATTATTTTCCTCCAGGAAGAATTTACTTTTGTTTCTGGCAGGTAGTTAGGATAGGAGTTAGACCACCTTAATCTACCTTAATTCTGGGATTGAATTTATTAGAAGCCAAGTTTTAGTCGGAGTGTTGGTTTATTTCCACATTATACTGATTTCAAGAGTTTAGCCTCTCAGGAGCCCCATAAGAAAGCCTTCTTTTTCCTTAGCAGGCCATGAACTACATCTTTGTGCCCTTAACACAAATCAGTCTACCTAAAGCTCTCTGCAACTACTCAATATTTCAAACACTGCTTTCTGCTAATTTATTCAGCCTCTCAGCTAGCAATTGCAAATTGGAAAATGTTTTTTAAAAGGGAAGGCAACACCAAATTCATGCTTACTTCCCTGAACTTCACTTCTGTTTAGGGTCTTGGTCCCGCAAATAGTCCCTGCCTTGGTAGCTCTCCAACATCATCAAACATATTTTAAAAACGTAGTTTACAGCTTTTCTGGTTGTTCTCAGCAGGGGTATTGCTCTGATATAAACTTATCTGCCATTGTTAGAAGCAGAAGTTTTGTAGTACATTTTTGGAAGGTGAGTGAAGTGTTAAACTTGGTACTAGCTGCTTTCCCATTCTGGATAACTCCCTGCTGTGTGCTGTTATGTTTGAATTAGTAATCATGAAGAGCCTTAAATGTTATAAATTCTAATTTTATGTATATGTCAGCAATTGATCAAATGAAATAAAATGTTACATATTCTAGAGTTTATCACTCAACTATAGTAAAAGCAATAGAGGAAACTTTTTTTTCTCCAAATTTTAACTCATTTTCAAGAAAGTAATATAAATAAAATTTTCAGCTCTTCAGATTGAAGAATTGTTTTAATCCTGTAAGATTAAGACTATAAATCTTTTTTTTAAAGATGTATTTATTTATTTATCCCCCCCTTGCCCCCTGTGCTCGCTGTGTCCATTTGCTGTGTATTTTTCTGTGTCCGCTTGTCGCCCTTTGTTGCATGATCTCGCTGCGCCAGCTCACCACACCATGCAGGGCCATCAGCTCACTAAGCCGCGGCCGGCTTGCCTTCACCAGGAGGCCCCGGGAACCGAACCCGGGGCCCCCCATATGGTAAACGGGAGCCCAACCAATTGAGCCACAGCTGCCTCCCAAGAATATAAATCTTAACCCACACATCTATGGCCAACTGATTTTTGACACTCAGTGGGGAAAGAATAGTCTCTTTAACAGAGACTGGCTAGAAAACTGAATATCCACGTGGAAAGGAATGAAAATGTACCTCAGCCTCACACCATAAACTAAAATTAATCAAATTGATTAACAACCTAAATATAAGAAGAGTTATATAACTTTAATACTATAAAACTCTTAGAAGAAAACATAGGGAAATACCTTTAGACCTTGTATTAGGCAATGGATTCTTAGACTTCATACTGAAAGCACAAGCAAAAATAGATAAATGGGACTTCAGCAACATTAAAAGCTTTTGTGCATTAAAGGACTTTATCAAGAAATTGAAAAGACAACCAACAGACTGGGCGAAAATATTTGGAAGCAGTATGTGGCAGATTGAGTTATGTACCTCAGAAAAAGCATATTCTTAACCCATTCCTGTGGATTTACATTGTGAACACATTGTAAACAGGACCTTTTGAAGATGTTATTTTTAGTTAAGGCGTGGCCAACAGAATCAGGATGGATCTTAAAGCTTTTACTTGAGGCCTTAGAGAGAGAAAGCCATGGGGAGGAGCTGGAAGTCAAGAGAACATGGAAGACAAAGGAGAGGACATCACCATGTGATGGGAAAACCAAGGCATCCAAGGATTGCTGGCCAGCCAGAGTGCTACCAAATCCAGGAAGAAGCAACCATTCTAGTCTCTGAAATGTCTATCCTATGCCTGGCCCACCATTGTGTTTTGGAAGCAGATAACTTTTTTTAAGGTTTCATGGACCATCAGACTGGAGGATATTTTGTCCCAGGACAGACTACTCTCATAACTTGATTTGGATTCGATTTTGGATTTAGAGTTGGTCTAAAATGGCATAAGGCTTTTGGGATGTGTGATGGAATGAATCTATTTTGCATGTGGGAATGTCTTTTGGGGGTCAGAGAATAGGTTGTAACAGATTGAGTTATGTACCTCAAAAAAAAAGCATAAGCTTAATCCATTCCTGTGGGTGTGAACCCTTTGTAAACAGACCTTTTGAAGGTTTTTTTTGTGTGTTTTTTTTAGTAAAGGTATGTCAACTGAATCAGAATAGGTCTTAATTCTATTACGGGGGGGTGGGGGGGTCTTACTGAGAGAAAATCATGGGAAGGAACTAGAAGCTGGGAATCAATGGAACCCAGAAGGCAAAGGAGAGGACATCTCCGTGTAATGGAAAAGCTAAGGAATTCAAGGACTGCTGGTCAGTCAGAATGCTTTTGATCCCAGGAAGAAACAACCCGTCTAGCCTCTGAAACCATGAGCCAATGAATTCCTAGCCAATCCATTATGTGGTATTTGTCTTAGCAGCCTTAAAAAATTGAGACACCATATATCTGATTAAAGGTTTTATAGCCAGAATATATGAAGAACTGCTAAAACTCAACAACAAAAAGACCCAAAAAACAACAAAAAGCCCAATTAAAAAAGGGCAAAGACCTTGAATAGACATTTTCCCAAAGAAGATATACAAATGGGCAATAAACACGTGAAAAGATACTCAAAATCATTAGCCATTAGGAAAATACAAATCAAAACCATAATGATACTACCTCATTCTCATTAGAATGGCTATTTTTTTTAAAAAAGGAAAATAACAAGTGCTGACAAGGATTTGGAGAAAAAGGAACCTTAGTACATTGTTGGTGGATATGTACAATGGTGCAGCTGCTGCGGAAAACAGTTTGGTGTTTCCTTGAAAAGTTAAATGCAGAACTACCATATGGCCTGGCAATTCGACTTCTAGGTATATACCCCAGAGAATTAAAAACAGGTCTCAAACAGATACTTGTATACCAATGTTTGTAGCAGCATTATTCACAGTAACCAACAGGTGAAAGCAACCCAGATGTCCATCAGTAGCCAAATGGATAAACAAATTATGATATATACATACAGTGGAACATTAACCTTAAATAGGAATGAAGTTCTGCTACGTGGATGATCCTTGAAGGCATCATGCTGAATGAAATAAATCAGATAGAAAGAGACAGGTATTGTGTGAGTCCACCTATAATGAAATAGCTAGAATATGCAAATTCATAGAGATAGAAATTTAGAGTATAGGTTCTCAGGGACTGGGGGAAGGAGGAATGGGGAGTTAATCCATAATGGGTATCATCTCTTTGGGATGATGGGAAAGTTCTGGTAATGGATGGTGGTGAGGGTAGTGCAACATTGTGAATGTGATTAATCCTATGGAACTGTATGCTTCGGAGTGGTTGTAGTAAGAAAGTTTATTTTGTATATATGTGTCCACAATTTAAAAAAAAAAAAAAAGAGGAAACTAAAGAGACAGTGACAATTAAATGCAATACATGATCCTGGACAGAATCTAAATAATGGAGGAGAACAGGCCCAAACAGACTTTACTAGAATATATGAAAAACTTGGAATACAGACTGTGACTTAAATATTGATGTTACATTTCTTGAACTTGATGATAAGGGAATATCCTTGTTCTTAGGAGATGTACATGGATGTATTAAATGTTCAAGGAGGATGATGTATACAGCCTACTCTAAAATGTTGAGAAAATAGACAGATGGACAGACAGCCAGATAAATAGATGGTAAAAATATAGCAAATGTGGAAAAATGTTAAAAGTTGGTGAGTCTGGGTATGGGGGGGAGGGATTGTTGGAGTTCTTTGTGTGGGTTTTGTATTATTTCTGTAACTGTCCTGTAAGTTTGAAATTATTTCAAAATAAAAAGGTTAAAAAATAGAAGTCAATCTTTCCCTTTGTTAATAGAGAAGACATGTGTTTATGTCTGCTCAAATTTATAGACTGTCTTGCTTAAAGTCATGCCAAATAATTTGTGATCATCAGCAACAAAATCATTATATCCCACAAAATTAAAGCTAATTTTTATTGATCACTTACAATGTGCCATGCATTATGCCAGAGGCTTTATATAAGTTATCTTATTTAATTCTCAAAATAACCCTGATAGAATTATTACATCTATTTTATAGTTGATAAAAATGATAAGAAAGCTGAGCAAAGCTGTGTTCTAAATCCATGCCATTCCCAATTATATCAAACTACTTCCATATATAAACCAAGGATCTTGAAGTTCCCCAAATCTGACAGGCTATGACTTGGTGACCACCAATAACTAAGTCCAAGAAAATGCTTTTTTTCCTGTTTTCTTCATTTAAATTCACAAAGGTTTCAGTAAGACTGCTTATTACAGAATCACTTGTATGGCTCTTGATTCTCAATGACTTATTGGGAAGATTGTGCCAAATCAAGCTCTTAATATTAGTCTGTACTAATGAGGGATGTTGTTGATGTGGGAAAGTGTGGGAGGGGGAGGGAGTGGGCATATGGGAATCCCTTATATTTTTTATCTAACATTTATGTAATATAAAGCTTCTTTAAAAATTAAAAAATCAGTCTGTAATAAAAGCAAAAGAAGTCAATGAATATAAAAAAGAACCCACAAAAGTAGCACCAATGTAACATTTCCCTATTCTCTCACTCCTGGCTCTAGGTCAGAATCCTTTCATGTAGTTAGGCTTGATTTTCTTTGGAATAGCTGTGACTTATGCTAGACATTGTATTGATAAATCTACTAGGACCATGAGTCTTCTCTTTGAGAAAACATCCCCATGTTTGGAATACACAAAGAAGAATTATGTCTTAGGCTATCTGAAAAATTGGATAAGTGTAACACTTTTTGAAGTGTCCATCTCCAAGATCCTGCCCATTAGAAAAAACATCAGCTTCTTATTGGTTCCTATAGTTCAAGATTGTTTCTGCGCAAGACCCAAGAAGAGTAATTATATAACTAATATTGGCACTGCTGCTTGAAAATATTACTGGTGAACCAGGGAAAGGTGTTCTTCTGCTTCTGACTATTGGGCTAACTTGTTTTGGACTTCCTTCCCACTGTAAACTACTATAAAACTGGGAAAAATATCAGGGACGCTTGTATTTAGGCATTTAACAACAAGCAGTAAAGAACAGTGATCCTCAAGAAATGGGAAACACAGAGATGAGTACCACATGTAATTTCCAAAGCAGAGACGAGTGATGTAACTGATCTGAAGAGGCAGACACCAGAGTTCAGTATTCAGGGATGATAAGGGGGATGGAGATTGTTGAGCATGGTACCATAGAGGGGATCTGTGTGAAGAGGGGAGACCTGGAAGTCTGTGTGGTGGTTCCCTTTGGGTAAGACTGCAAGCTGACAAGCTTAGAGAGAACCACTTTTGAGAGACTGAGAGCTGAAGCATGCAGTGATGTTAGATAAAGTACTGGAATTCTGGCTCAGCCAAAGTGAAGCAGCCTACCTGGACATTTATATGGGACTCCAGAAATGCCATGCATTAAGAATAAGGGACACATTTTAAGACCATGCACAAAATTGAAATAGAGCTGCCTTTATAAAGAATAAAATCAAGCCTGACAGGATCAAACAGACCCATCACTAACTGATTTTCTTGCTGGAACAAAACTCAACACCCTATAAAGAATGATAATATAACCACAATCGCTACAATGTAATATCCATACTCTCCAGCATACAGTAAAACATTACTAGACATGCAGTCACAGGAAAATATAATCCATAATCAAGAGAAAAGGGAGCCAATGGTAACAGGCTCTGAGAAAACCCAATGTTGAAATGAGTAGACAAGGACTTGGGAACAACTATTATAAATGTTCAAGGACTTTAAAGGAAAAGATTAATGACTGAACAGATAGGGATTCTCAGCAGAGACATAGAAACTATAAAAAATAGACCCAAATAGAAATTCTAAAACCGAAGAATATAAAATCTGAGATGAGAAATTCACTGAATAGGCTTACCAGAAGATTGGATACTGCATAATAAAAGGTCAGTGAACTTGAGGACAGATCAATAGAATTTATCTATCTAATCTGAAGACCATGAAGGAAAAATATTGCAAAAAATGAACAGAGCCTCAGTCAGTTATGGGTAAAAATCAAGTCGTCTCAAATATATGTAATTAGAGTTTGGTGAACAACATTTGTCTATAGATCCAGGAATCTCAGTAACTCCAAATAGAAAAAGGTAACACCTAGACACACCACATTTAGATACAGCATAGTCAAATACTGAAAATCAAAGATGAAGAAAAAAATCTTTGAAAACAACCAAAAAACAAAGACACATTACATAAAAGGACCAACAATTAATATGAATTGTGGCTGACTTCTCATTAGAAACAATAATGCCAAAATATAATAACATTTGCTGAAAAATTAAAAACTCTAAACCCCAAATTCTACATCTAGTGTAAATAATCTTTTAAATGAAAGTAATGAATAAATGGAATCTTAGAGAACTCTGCACCAGCAGACTTGTACTGCAAGAAAAGGTAAATAAAGTTCTTCAGGCAGAAGAGATATAATACCAGATGGAAACTTGGATCTACACAAATGAATGAAGAACTCTGGATATGGTAAACATGTGGGATAATAAGTCTTTTTTTCTCATTTTTATTTTTTTTCAAATGGAAATGAGATAATTTTATTTAAGAAGTATTATAAATGCAACAAATAAGACTTTTTAGGTGATTGATTATAAGTAAATGTATTAATGACTGAATTATACATTAGGTTGTAAGTAGCTTTAAGTGAATTATCTTTAAACAGTGGATTTTAGGCGAACTGGCCTAGAATTACTTTGAATGTATTTCATTTTAGTAAAATTGATTACTTAAACAGTTGATGGATTAAGAGATTATTGAATAATTGACCATGTAATGAGTTAAGTAAACCAAAGCATTTATGATCAGAAGTGACAAACCTTAGTGCTTTTAGGGTCAATTGGTAACATGACTGGATGGTTAAGTATTTGGGGCTAATGGGAACTGGGAAGCTTGTGGGGTTCTGGAGGGTACATACCCAGCTTTCTGCATTCAGACTCAAATTATTTTTTGCTGCTGTTGTTTGTTGCTGTTTTTTTGTTTTGTTTTGTTTTGTTTTCAGGAGGCACCTGGAACCGAACCCAGGACCTCCCATATGGGAAGCAGGCACTCAACCACTTGAATCACATCTGCTCCCTCAAAATTTTTTTTTAAATCTTTACTTCAGTTTCAAAAAATAACAGACAAGAGGCAGCTTAGTAAATTATGGAAGCATTCCTTTAAAAAATCCTGTCCAAGTACATTTATCTTATTTGATCCTAAAAACAAACTCAATTGTTTCTCCAGTGTTCCGAAAGATGGATAAATGAGTACAGATTGGTTAAATGACATAACCAAGATCTCCTTGTTAATGAAGAAAATGAAATGTTTATATATCTTCACATATCATAAAACTAAATCCCATACTTTTTTTTGACCCTTAGCACTGACATAATACCTTCTATGCCTTTGCTACAAAACTATTACAATATTACTGTTAACTATAGTCTGTGAGTTACATTAGTTGTATTTTTCCCTTGTATCACCATATTTTTA
>PVKH010029673.1:0-12605 GCA_004027955.1 Chaetophractus vellerosus | reverse complement strand
AAAGAAAATATTAAAAAAAGAAACCTAGTTATTAACTTCAGGGTATTTATAACTTAGAATGAAAAACAGTTCTTTATTTCTCTCTCTTTCTCTCTCTCTCTAATATGCAGCAGAATATAATCAATGTACTATAAAGCTTTTGTTTAGAAATCCCTAAATTAAGCTGGTGGACCATAATATCCAGAGATAGAATATAAGTTAAAATTGTTTTTGTTCAATAATAACTTATTTAATTTGAACTCAAAGATATCTTACCTATCATCTTTAAATACCTGTCAAGTAATTTCCCCTCACAGGTATTTTATTTATGATGCTAGATTCAAGTTATCACTATTTGTTCTGGCATACAGTCTCAGCTTTTAAATTTGCACAAAATGAGAATTTTGCCCAGTTTTATTTCCAGCCTGGGCCATTTTACCCCTCAAAAGATAACCAGTTGTTACCATGATTGGCTTGTCCACTGGACTCCTGAGTGTTCTCTTAATTTCTTTTTTAGTCTGTGGACATTTAGCTTTATCTGGATTAACGTGATTATGATATATTGTTTAGAGGATGGGTTTTTGGTCAAATTGGTAAGAAATAATATTGATGATTTATTTTTTCTTCTCATTTTAAGATATAACCTAGATCTTTGGAGCCACAGAACTTGTAAGAGGTAAATTTGATGACCAAGAGTAGTATCCTACCTAGAGAGTTCTGCAGAAATGACCACTTCCTGGAGCTCACCCCATTCCAGTTGAATCAGAAGTGGGAGCAGGAGAAGAATTAGGCATTGAGTTGTTGTTGTTGTTGTTTTTTTTAAGTTCTTCATATGATTCTAATATGCAACAATGGTAAGAATCACTAACCTAGAAGGGAAAGTAAAATTATGGTCATATTTGGGGAAAAAATAATATGACCAAAATAAATGCTCAATAAGAGTTAAATGTGGCCTACTCTTTACCTAGTATGCCCTGTGTCAGTTTCAGTCAATAGTTGGAAAATCTCTCAAATCAATTTTTGTAATATATTTAATTGAAGATGGAAGTCAACTTAAATGTAAGTCAGTATTTTACTTGAAGCTGACTTTTTATAAAGGTTATCCTGTTTTCCAAAGTAGACCAGCACACACACACACACACGCACACATATACACACACATCTATCTTCCTTTCTCATGTCACATTGGATATCACTGAAAACAAAAAGTAGATACAAAAAATAAAATAGGTCATTTATTAGGCCACTTTGGTCCAAAAATTAGACTCTGAGTATTTGCTACTAATAATCCAATAAGCAGTATTTATGGAAAAGATACATGTTATACTTAAACAGTGAGACATACTTTACATTTACACTTAGCCTTCTGGTATGGCTATAAATCTCATCTATTTTAGTTGTGCAGTAGTTCTTATTGATCTTTGCATTGAGTTTACTAAGGTAATAAAGTGAATATAAGTACACATAGTCACAGTTTTAACTAGTCTTAATTTTTCTACAAAATTTTAAGTTTTAATTTTATATTTATAATAGGAAAACACTTTATGTGTGCTGTATGTAAAGACAAAAACATCTAGCCTAAAATTAGCAGTGTTGAAATATGAACTGGTATGGATTCTGCCACATCAGGCAAAGAAGATACCGTTAAACTATACAGTTCAACACAATGCATTAGGAATTGGACTTCTATTAGATGTTGAACATAGCTTGGCTCTGATGATACACTAAAACTCTTCAAAGTTCAATTAATTATATTTAAAGATCATCTAACTACTGTTGCTGGAAAGGGAGTACTTATTATCCTTTTCTACCTCTGTTAGCCTGTTCCCTCACCTCATCTTTAAAACCTTTCCCAAATGGTTGATTGCTTTATTATTTGCTTTTTTAAAATATTCAGTGTCAAGACAAAAATGCACAGTTTAAGTAAGTAAGAAGGCATACTTCTCCCCTTCTATCTGCTTGATTCTAAATTGCAAGGCCTGCCACAACAAATTTTAGACCATCAGACAAACAATTTGGCATTATATACCATACTGACTTCATTTTTACTCCATAACCTTATTCATTGCTACTTTGCATTTTTCATCATTAAAACTTCTGTTAGTAAGTTTTTCAGTTCCTTCTTCATCTTTTCTTTCCCTTGTAGCTGTGAGCACACCAGTGGATTGCATCATTAGGTTGGGTCCTATAAGCTGTTTTGATCTTTTCCATGTGTCTGATTCAGCAGGCCATAAACCACTGCTTGCCAGAAAATCGCCATTGCTTCTAGGCAGACGCTTGCCTGCTTGTTTTGATCTCCTGAGAGATGAAACTTTGTTTGCCAGAATCACAGTTGCTAGAAATAAAAGAGTACAGATAAGAAAAAGCACTGCAATTATAATTAAGCAAACTAGCATAGCCGTTTTGTTGTTGTCTTCCTCACAGACATCCTTTTTGAAAATTTCACTGTGGTTTTTGCTTGTGTTGCTCTGTACTGTTGGAGAACTGTTTCTGGAAACAGAAGGTATATAAAGCTCCTGTTCAGATTTAGGAGTTAAAGATACAATGTGAGATGGTGTTGCTATTTTAGTCATGTTTGTAGAATTAACTTTATAATCTACTTCAGAAGTTGTAGGGTTTGTGTTAGTGTTTTCATGTTGGTTTTTGCCTGTCTTGTTTTGAAAAACTGGACCCCAGACAGTAGTATTGTCAGCCCACAGGTGGGTATAGTTTGCTTTTGTTCCAGGAGACAGAGAAAAAACTGTCGTCATCAGAAAGGTAAGACGCAGGTAATATCCTGTGAGTTCCATATCCACAAGTATACTGGTAATCTGTTGGGATAGCAATATAATTTGTTAATTAGTTTGGTAATTGTAGTTGAAAGACAGCTGATGTTACAAGTAAGATGCAAGTTAATGCCTAACATTTGCTATCCTGTTTGAATTCCTGCTAAACTGATTTTTTTTCTCTTATTCTTTTAGGCTATGTATAAAGAAACATTTTCATTTCTGTTATATTTCTAGATGCTAGAAGTTAGCATTACAAATAATTATTAATCTTTTAAAACTGAATAGCATACTTTTATGTAGTTTCCTTCCTTTCAAGCATGCTAGACTTCAGCTTTGAGTCAGATACTTCTGCTTTTACTTTTTTTATTCCGCCTTCTTTTTTTTTCTAAACATTTGCAGAAATTCCCCACCCTCTAACAATTGTGTCACCAGTCTTTATAGTAAGGGAGAAATGTGGCTATGACATGTTTTGTTTCATGTACCAAAAGAAAATGCAGATAGCTTTTGGTGGGACAGGTGGTTCGTAGCAACCAAAAGCAATTGAACTTTGAATAGGAATTCAAGGTGTTCTTTTTTTTTCTTCTTGGGTATTTATCTTGAATCTTAGAATAATATATATAATATATTAAGCTTAGAATAATAATAATATATATATAAACTTAGAATAATAATATTTCCCAGTATTTATAAAAGCAGTTCTGTGGTCATTGTTCTCTCTTTTCATCTCTGCTTTCACTACATAATGTGACTTGCTGAAGGCAAAGGCATACTAGTTTTCTTATACTAAAATTGTGGCATTATACAAAGTAAAAGAGGCAGATTTCTTCTGAATAATCTCAATTTCAAAAGAAGTTATTGATTTTTTTCATCATTTATACCTAGCCCTGAAGAATTTAAAGAATGATGAATTTGACATAATATTTTCAAAGAAATTGTACAATACAATAATTAGGAAAAAATAGAGCATCAGGATCTTGGGGATTTGGCTTAACTTGGAAAGTCATGATAAACTATAAGAGTTTTAATATACAATTGAAAAAGTTGTGTTTTAGTTTGGGCTCTGAGTTCCCTGGAAGCCAGTACAAATAGGGGACAAGTTCTGTTCATAATGCTTATTATTCACCATCTGATTCAAGATTTAAATAGAACTGACATGTCTGTTTGAGAAAGTGTTAATTTGGAAGGAAAGATTTATCACTGCCATTGAGATATCTGTTTTATAATAATATAGCAATTCATGTGGGCTACTTTTGTGAGAGTATTTTATGTTAGCATTTATTTAAGGGAACTAGAAGCAAAAAACTAGATTGTTTTCCTGAGATTTACTAGATATAAATACCTGTTCAAGAATCCAGTGTATTTTATAAACGCTCTTCTCAAACTTGAATGTGCATGGTACTCATCCTGTTTTGTTTGTTTGTTTGTTTTTTAAATGAAGTTTCTGATTTCATAGGTCTGGGGTGGGGCCTGAGATTCTGCATTTCTTGTCCCGCTCCCAAGTGACGCAGATACTATTGCTAGTCCAGGAACCATGCTTTGGGTGTCAAGATTTTATAAGATTTTGTAAGAAATAGTTGTTGTACATCACTAAATAACATTTGTATACTGTCTATATACAGAAATTGAGAATAACAAATGTAATATGTTGAGTTATACAAACAAAAGTATTATAAACTGCTAACTGGAAACTAACCTCTGAAGTAACATTTTTTTATTAATAATAGGAAGGGAAAAACCCTTATTAAATGTTCTAAAATTAAGAATACTTTTGGGGCTATGACCTTTAATAGACAGTTAAGGATAGAGTGCACTGACTTTCATATAATCAGTCCAGCTTCAACTATTAAGTTGAATGACCAAAATTTTTGGATACATTATGATTCTATCACAAAAAGAAATACTTTAATTTGGGCTAGCAAGTAATTTCCATCTTTCCGTGCCAGCCTGGACTTCTGCATTAGTTGCTGAAATGATTTAAAGTAGGTTATTCTTGTCACATTAATTCATTAACAATGTAGTATACATCATGGCATTTGTACACATTTTAACAATGCATACCACGGGACAGATAATAGGCCTGCTGTTGATTGTCTTCAGCCAGATGTACTGCCATCCCCCCAACAAACAAACTATTAATGAAATGAGACTTTCTCTTAACCTTACAAATGCCTGAGAATTGAGGACTGTCCTTATGTTTCCTTTATGCCATGGAGGCAGGTTATGTTATCAAAAATTTTCTTTATCTGTGGTCATTTTCAATGAAATTTATAATGCCTAAGCATTAGTTCCAAGAAATTTATTTTTAACACTTTTTTCCCCAAATAAAATTTTTCAGCCCTCTTGTGGAGTCCAAACTCAGATCTTTCCTAATCCTAATTTAAAATTCCATGTTGATTGTAAATCTTTCCATTTCTAGCATTTACTTACTAGGACAGAAAAGAAACAGTATACATTTTCAGTCATTTATGATTCTACTTTGTTAGTGAGATTCTTAGGTATTATTTGAAAACATTTCTTTCAACACTAATCTGTACAAAGTTATAAGTGAAAAGGCATAAGAAAAGTCATATATATGACCTACCTTACAAAATGCTTGGTCAAAATCTGATTATAAAGTTATTTTAGTAAGTCACTTCTTTTCTTGTCTTGAAGCACAGTTTCCAAGTAATTTAAAGAAGAATAGACTTGGAGATTATAAACCTTAAAGTAAATCTGCAGTAAAAAAGGATATGTACAGCTAGCTTTCCACTTTTTAAAACCAAACCACAGATGACACATTTCCTTTCCGCTGCAGCTAAAGCACATGTCGGGGCGGGGGAGGGGAGGGGAGAAAGAAAAGAAAAAAAAAAACTCTAACTTGTCTTGTTGGCCAACTGGTATGACAGGAGGTTTTGTAAAACAAATCCCGCCTCCAGAGCAGGGAGGGTTTTCCACTAAATGCCTTTTGACCTTATGCTCGTTTTATGTGTCTCAATCTGTATCATTCAAAAGAGTTCATGAAATGACAACTTTCCTGCAGCATTAAAATCTTCTCTAAAAATTTAATTTTTATATCACAGGCTGATTTAATAACATCACTTCGTAGACTTTGGGGTATTCACCAGATAACAGAAGTAGTGATCTGTATTTATAACCAACATCTCAAATTGTGGAACTATAATGATTTGAGAAAATGTCTAGTAACCTTCGATTACACAGGAAAGAAAATGCTTTTGCGTGGTGTAGTGTGTACACACGTGTGCACACACATACACACTTTTGTTGGATATCGTGTCATCTCTTTAAATTCAACATGTGAAAGTGGGCTTCATTTTTCTCCCAAGAGTGACTGCCCCTCATACTCTCCCTGTTTCTGTTCAGTCTCAGAGTTGGTATATAGCAAGTTCTTTTAATTCAAATCCTTTCCTTCAGCCCTGATCAGACCTTGGATCATGTTGCTCCTTCCTTCATGTTTTTTAATCAGTTTCTTTCCAATTGTACTGCCACCATAGTATATTAGATCCTTATTAGCCCATGTGTAGATTATTGCAATAACCTTTTTATTATCCTCCAACTCCTTCATCTGGTATATGTCACTTTCTTTGACCATATCACTACTTTCTTTAAAAAAAAAAAAAAAGTTGAATAATTCTCATATACTGCAGTGACTCAGATCAGATGAGAAGATTGTTTAAAAACAATGAAAAATGCCAGACTCCACTCCATAGATTCGTATTTAGTAGATCTGGGCTTCACCCAGAAACTGCATTTTTTTATCAAGCACCACAGTTATTTCTGGTGCTGCTGATCACAGAACATACTCTGAGAAATACTGAGCCCCCAGTATTTTATAGGTATTAAATAGGTATACATCATGGCATTTGTATACGTTTTAACAATGCACATCCAGGAGAAAATCTAAGCCCTTTAATTGAATGGTTAAGGGCCCTTCATGATTTGGCTATTAACTATTTTTCCAGCTTTAGCTCTCAAAATTTCTCTACAGGAATCCTCCATTTCAGCTAAACTAGTTGACTGTTTCCTCAACACATCTAGTTATCTATTTCTTATCTACCTTACCTCTCTTCATGAGGCCCACTTGCTCCCTTCTCCGGAGTTCTCAGTTCCTCCTGCCTGGTTCAGGCACTCCTTTCACTCCTTTCACTGTTGATCACTCCTTCTGAACTCAATAGCAGTATTTTTTTTTTTAAGATTTATTTATTTATTCATTGTTTTGCACACACTGTCTGCTCTCTGTGTCTGCTATCTTCTGTGTCTGCTTGTCTTCTCTTTAGGCGGCACTGGGAACCAATCCTGGGACTTTCCGGAGTGGAGAGAGGCTGCTCAATCTCTTGTACCACCTCAGCTCCCTGGTCTGTCACGTCTCAATATCTCTCTGTGTCTCTTTTTGTTGCGTCATTTTGCCGCGCCCGCTCTCTGCTCAGGCCAGGATTCCATGCAGGCCAGCCCTCCTGCATGGGCCAGCACTCCTGCGCAGGCCAGCTCTCCGCTTGGGCCAGCTTGCCTTCACCAGGAGGCCCCAGGAATCAAACCCTGGACCTCCTATATGGTAGATGGGAGCCCAGTCGCTTGAGTCCCATATAACAGTATTTTTCTATCCTCTTTCTTTGATAAGAGATTGTATATTACCTCCTATCTTTTTTTTTTTTAAAGATACTTAGATTATACAAACAGCACATAAAAAATATAGGGGATTCCCATATACCCCACTCCCCACACCTCCCACATTTTCCCACAATAACAACATCCTTCAGTAGTGAGGTACATTCATGGCAAATGATGAACACAGTTTGGAGCATTGCCACTAAGCGTGAATAAAGTTTACAGTGTAGTTTATACTCTCTCCCACCCAATTCTATAGGTTATGGCAAGGTTTATAATGACCTGTATCCGTCGTTGCAATGTCATTTGGACAATTCCCAAGATACCTCATATCTTTTATCTTGAAATATTTTTCATTTTGTTTTTAAAATCATTTAACTTATATTTTTAAAAACCTTCTAATTTCCAACAAGATTAAAAACTCTGAGCCGAGGATATTTATTTTAGCCTGCTTTGTGGTACTACTACCAGAGTCATCAAGTATAGAACATTAGAGCTAAGTTAATGTGGATTGTTTTGATTTGAAATTCTAGTACCGTGTTCTTTGGAACTTTGATGGTCCTTACCGTGGCTACTCACGTCTATTAGGTTCTTTTGGTCATAGGTAACATACAACCTAACATGGCTTAACCAAAAATGGAATTTATTGGTTCACACAACTGAATAGTCCAGGGATAAATTAGTCCTCACGAGAGGCTTTATCCAGGACTCAAATGATGTGGCATGGGCCCTGGCTTCTCTGTTCATTTCTGAGCTCCTGCTCTTCAGTTTTTAGCAGGCTTTCCCTCTTGTATTCCAAGATAAGAACTAGAAGCTCACAGGATTCTGTGTCCCCCTGATTATAAAGCATCAAGAAAGAAAAGTCTCAGTTCCAACAGTTTAAACCTAAGTCCTGAATTGCACCTCTTTGACCCTGATTGTCCTGATTTGAATCATGTGTTCATTCTTGAACCAGTCTCTCTGGTCAACGTTAGATAAATGGATTGGTTAAAGTCATTCTTGTTCACTCTGGCGAGTCATTCCCACACAAACTGTTCAGCTGGAAAGTTTGGTGGGCCTGAAGGCAACTAACAAATGTCCACTATTTTCCTCCTTTCTTAACTATGATGGGCAAGTTTCTGTTGTTCAAAATTTTTGATTTGTCGAGAAAAGTATATATTTATTCATCTGTGTTTACTTTTTAGTTTTTAATTGTTTATATTTTCAATTATTAAATGTACAAAATAAAGTTAATTTTTTTTTTATTTGGAGGTTTGTTTCTTCCCTTTTACTTCTCAATGTCTAAAAACAACTAATTTTAAAAATGGATCCAGAATCTGTGTAATTGTTATATTATTGCTAGTTTTCTATGAAATGTGGGGGTCTAGTGGGTCCCGGGGCCTGGCTCTCCCTCCCTACGGGACACTCAGTGCAGCAAGCTGCCATCTGCATATTACAGAACACAAGTTAAAATAAAACAAACCTCCCCACAGGAAAACAATGTACACATGGTATCGTAGACTGTAATTTACTCCAGACTATACACTTCCTTCCTACAATAACATCACCAGACCCCATTTATGTTACTCTTCATTTTCCTGCCTCTTTGCAGAGTGCTATCTTCATTCTTCGAACCAGCGCCTTCAGAGACCCTCTCCTGGCCCATAAGTACCAATAAATAAAGCTTATGTCTGATTCCATGCCAGGGGCGTTCTTTGGTCTTGTGGCTGGCCCGACCCATACCCTCCAGGAGCTGGATTGGAACAGAAAATAAAGGAATAAAACAAAGTAGTGGTATCTATATATTTATTCAGAACTCTGTTAATAATCTGTGTCCTTTTTATTATCTTCCTTAGGTTCAAAACGGGTCAAATCAATGGCGACTTGCTGATATACCATGTCTTGTTGACTTTAAAGCCATATTATGCAAAACCATATGAAATTGTAGTGGACCTTACCCATACTGGGCCTAGCAATCGCTTTAAAACGGACTTTCTTTCCAAATGGTTTGTTGTTTTCCCTGGCTTTGCTTACGACAACGTCTCTGCAGTCTACGTCTATAATTGTAACTCCTGGGTCAGAGAGTACACCAAGTATCATGAGCGGCTGCTGACTGGCCTCAAAGGCAGCAAAAGGCTTGTTTTCATAGACTGTCCTGGGAAACTGGCTGAACACATAGAACATGAACAACAGAAACTACCTGCTGCCACCTTGGCCTTAGAAGAGGACCTGAAGGTATTCCACAATGCTCTCAAGCTAGCTCACAAAGACACCAAAGTTTCTATTAAAGTAAGTTTCACCCCATGTTTTATAAATGATTTATTGCCTATCTTCACTAACCAGACTACTACATCCTAGCCTCTCTAGGTGTCCCCATAGTAGTGAGTCCAAAGTAAAGTAATTCTAGATGTAGGAAGCCCAAGATTTCTATCCTCGTGGAAGTCCTGCAGAAGATGTAAGAGGCATTCTCTTAATTACTTTCTAGGTTGGATTGGAGGCAAGAGAGTTTTGTAGGGAAGGCAGTTTGATAAATATCAGTCAATGGTAGGATGGTGAAGAGTGGAAATTACCTAATCAGAGTTCTTCTGGTTATTACATGTTTTTTGTAGAATGAGGAACATGAACCTTCAGGATAAAATTAGTAATTGTCTATAGGATTCTTGGCCTTTCTTAAAAGCAAAATGGAAAAGAAAATATTTTTTAAAATATTTTCAGTCTCTTATTGAGAGCATTTAGCACAATAGTGATTGAATCTAATTAAATATATAATGGTGGTAACTCTTCCTTGAATGGCATACCTGGTGTTTTGTTTGTTTCATTTTTGGAGCCTCTTAGAATTCTGTGCAATAAGATTTAATTCTTCTACACCCCACCCCCTCACCACCATTTTCCAGGTTGGATCTACTGCTGTTCAAGTAACCTCAGCAGAGCGAACAAAAGTCCTGGGGCAATCAGTCTTTCTAAATGATATCTATTATGCCTCAGAAATTGAAGAGATCTGCCTAGTGGATGAGAACCAGTTCACCTTAACAATTGCAAACCAGGGTACACCACTCACCTTCATGCACCAGGAGTGTGAAGCTATTGTCCAGTCCATCATTCATATCCGGACCCGCTGGGAGCTGTCGCAGCCTGACTCCATCCCCCAGCACACCAAGATTCGACCAAAAGACGTCCCTGGAACACTGCTTAACATTGCATTACTTAATTTAGGCAGCTCAGACCCTAGTTTACGGTAAGTCTTTTAAAAATTCACTTTGACTTTATTAAGGGTTTGTTGCTTTTAAAATGAGACCATTTAATAAGCTCTTAAAGCAGCGTCTACCTTAGTACTGTAAATTGGAAGGTATGCTGTGTTGGTTAACCAGAATGACTTCATCATGTTGTGGGGTATTCACATGAACTGTGGAATTCTGGATAGTTTGACTCACACTAAACCAATATATGTTCTTTCTCCAGGAAACTTTCATCTGAAACAGACAACATGGCAGCGCTTTAAAAAGATGTCTTTTTTTTTTTTTTTTTGGTCTTCCCCTAAATTAAGTCTCTCCTCCTCTAAGTCTTCTAAGTTTCCCCGTGTTCAAAAGTTTATCACTATTAAGTTCCTAACAAATTAGATTATACTTTCCACTTATGTGACTTAACAAAATTCTCGAAAGAATATAGATGTTATCTGAGCATAGTATAATTGGTTCTATTTAGATTAATAATTTGCATGTGGAATCAGTAGATTTGGTTTAAATTTAGATCTACTTTCTACCTTTGTATGACTTTGGGCAAGGTACTGAAGTTCTCTGAGTAGTGGTTTCCACATTTATGTGATGAAGGTAACAATGCCTTCCTTATATAGCTACAAAGGTTTAATAATATATGTGGTAGTATAGTGTAGCACCTAGCAAGTAGTTTGTGCTAAGTAAATATTATTTCTTCCTCCACCCCTTTTCCTTCCCTGACTACATCTTTCACACCCCTACCCCTCTATTTCCCCTCTCCTTTTTATATTAGGATTATTCCGTGTCCCAAGTATCTTGGGACTGTCCCAGCTTTAGAAAATCTATCCTAGGATATAACATAGACCAGGTTTTATAGTGGACCTTTTAGGATTCCAGATTCTCCCTTATTTTAAAAAAAATCTGCCACAAGAATTGTTTACCTGGCTGGCCTCATGAGGTCCATGAACTCCCAGAAATTATACACAAAATTTTGTATATGCCTAGCTTTCATTATCTCAGAGGGATTTGTGACACCAGCCCCCAGGTCAAGGACTCCCAATTCTTTATAACTTGTTGAAATAAACAGAGTAAAACTTAATGTCAAAATGGTATAATTCACAACTTCTAGGAATTAGTAGGAGATACATAAATTTAGAAGCAATAACTTTAATACCCTCATTTTAGGAAAATGGAGCTATAAAGCTGCCTTTAATTTTCAATTCTAAAATCTTCCTAGAAAAATGCTAACATTCTCCTGAGACTTATTAGCTTGAGTAAACCTACATTCTTCTCTAGTGAAATAAAGCAAGCTGACACATTCTGCTTTTTGTTGAAGCATGTCATCCCACTGAAAAAGCCTTTAAGCAGATTGAAATTTCAGTAGCTTTTTATTCCCTATATGGTTGTTGCATAAATATATTAGTATGACAAAAATTCAAAGGTAAAGAAAACCTGAAACTTATTGAGAAGGGAGAAAAATTTTAATTTTAAAACTTAGTCTGAGTTTTTTAACCTGTCTCCTAAATTGATCGACTATATTTTCAGGCATTCATAAGGGAATTTTGATTCTAGTGGAACCTGGACATTGCAGCTTTTTGTTTGGTTGCTTTTTGTTTTCAATGGTTTTTTATAATGGAAGAAGATCAAAGAAGGAAATGTTGTTTTTGACCTCCAGTTTATAGTGTAACTTGTAGGACACTCAGAAAGAAATTTAGTAGATGTTAATTAAAGATTTTGACATTCTAATTTGGTGAGGGGCTGACTCATTTCTGTTGCTTATGATCTCCTTTATAACTTGTTCTAGTGGCAGGGGGAACCACAATTTGAGTTTTGGCTTCATTAAAAACATGATATATCTTATTCTAACTTTCTTTCTATTCATCCCCCCTTAGGACCATAAACCTCTCATATTTTATGTCCCAATGAAATGTCTCCTAGGAGGGCCTTTGCCCAGTGCTCTTCTGGTTATGTCAAGAATGACAGTTTAAAAGTCCCTAAATGATCCGGGAGTATTTGGGTTTACCATAGAATTGTAACCTCTTATCTCTCATCATATAATTTAAAA
>PVKH010029672.1:0-12618 GCA_004027955.1 Chaetophractus vellerosus | reverse complement strand
TGATCAACCACTGAGTTACAACCGCTCCACTCACTAATTTTGACCTGCATTTCTCTAAGAGCCAGGGATGCTCGCATGTGTCTTCTGGCCATTTGTATCTCACACCTTATACAAAAATTAATTCAAAATGGAGAGCAATCCCTTCCTGAAGATTTTTTCCCATTGAGTAAGCTGTCTTTTCCCTTTTTAACAGTATCGTTTCAAATAGGAAAACGTTTACTTCTGCAGCAGTCCCATTCATCTACTTTTTCTTTTGTTGCTCGTGCCTTGGGTGTAAGTCTAACCACCAACCACAAGACGTTGAAGATGTTTTCTACTTTTCTTCTAGGAGTTTTGTGGTTCTAGATTTTATATTTAGGTTCTTGATCCATTTTGAATTAATTTTTGTATAAGGTGTGAGATAAGGGTCCTCCTTTCCTTTAGATATAGATATCGAGTTTTCCAAGCACCATTTGTTGAATAGGCTGTTCTGACCAGCTGAGTGGGTTTGACAGGCTTGTCAAAAATCATTTGACCATCGATGTGAGGGTCTATTTCTGAACTCTCAATTCAGAATTCGGAATTGAAATTCTTAATGATTTTGAACAAGAGGCCTTAGTCTGCATTTTGCACTAGGTCCCATCAGTTATGTTGCCAGTCCTGCATATTCTATTCAAGCTCTTCTCCCACCCCTGGCTCAGGGTAGACTTGGGGTCTGGGTGTCTTGGGGTGCACGTATTCTCTCCCACCCTTCTCTCAGCTTCTCAGCTCTTACTCCTTTGGTGGTGGAGCAGAGAGGAGAATGTGGAAAGACAATGGCCTCTATATGTGATTGTCCTCATCATGGTCACTGGCCACTCTCACTGCCCCCAACCTTTTCAGCATGGAGGGGGTGACCCCTACAGACCATGCCATGAGGGGGACACAGTTCTTCCCCTCCCTCAACCCTTGCCTAGCTATCTCCTGCCATATCCCCTCAATCTTTGCACTTGTGCAGGCATGTAGAGTCTAATTCACAGAATATAGCTCTCTCTGAACTAGCCTCCCCAGAGTTCAGTACCTTCCTTCTTCACGTACTGCTGGGTAGCCTGGAACAACAGGTGAGTGAGCGTGGGAACAGCCAACAGAGAAGGCAGACCAGGGGTCCTCTCCTGCTCTCTCCTGCCCCATTGCCTGCTGGCTGCCTGCCATTGGGAGCTTCCATTCACAGGCCAAGTGCTAAGTGGTCCTGTGGGCCAAATTGGGCTTAGCTGCCCGAAAACTTTATTAACCCTAAGTAAAAGAGGACACAACTCAACGTGCAAATTGTTTTCCATCACTCTGTCCTCTTTTATGCACAACACTTAGAAAAGCAACCTTGGCTGCCTTTAAGGCCATAACATATGATCATTTTGGGTATTTAATACCAACCCCCTCTCTTTAAATTGAGGGAGAATTAAATTGAGATCGGCTAAAAGCCTTGTTGGGATCCAGGATTGTTGGGGCCTGTGCTGAGGGCCTTACTACAATGGGAAAATGGTGGATGTTTGTTTAATGCAGCTGCTCAAAGTTCATTTAAGAACAGTCTCTCTTTCTAACACAAGCAGTTTACTTCCTGTACTTGCGTGAAATGTACCGTGAAGGATACCTTAGGTTCTCGTGTAAGCAGCCAGTTTCTTTCCTCTAAGTAAAGAATAATTCTTAATCTGTGTACAAAGAGAACATTGCAGAATCCCCTCTCTGTTGGGGTCGCTCCTTCTTCTCAGCCCGCATCTGGGGTGGGACCACCTGCATGCAGGGCCCGTTTTGACTGATTTAATCATAAAGGCCTTCCTTCCTTCCTTCCGATTCAAAGTTTTGGTGCTTTTTTGTTGACTGAAATAGAAGTACAGTGCCCCTGTGTTCATTACTCCAGTCCCTCTCTACTCTCCCTCCAGAGAGGCATCTACCCGAGTGGATTTGGGGCTAATTCTTTCTGTCCATTTAAGTGTGTGTATATATGCACATAACTGGGTATAGTATATAACTACATATTGAATAAAATCGATACATGCATGCATGGCTGCTTTGTGTACTTTTTATTTGTACATCAATATTATCAGACTTTTCCTATTAATATGCAATTTCCTTTTTTCATTCACTAGGTTTTAAAGGTTTTTATGTGTTGGCTAATATGTTATTGAATAAGTACATTCTTATTTTGTCTTCTATTTGCAATATTTTTTACTTTCCCGCCCCCTGCTTTCCTGATTTCTGGTAGCTTATTTGATCTTTATTTACCCTTTTATTGATAATTGATTTGGAAATAATAAATTTTATCTCCATTTTATTTGTGTTCACCTCTAAATTTTTAGCATACATGTTTTTTAAAATGTCTAATGATAACCAACATCTCTATCTCTTTCCTACATTATAGAGTATTTTAACTGTAATCCCTCCTTGCCATCTTCCAGGTTAGAGTTGTCTGAGGTTTTACGGGCACCTGTTTTTAACCCTCCAAATTAGTTATTATTGTAGCAATTATTCATGTTTACAGTCAATACTTTCTTTGAATTATCAAAGAGTTTACTTTCTATGGCTAAACATTTTTTTCTTTCCTTCTCCTTTGTATATTTGATATTCATCTTCGCCTGTCTATGTAGTGTTTTCACTGAGTGTGAATAGTAAACGCTCACATCGTTATTGTCCCAAAATATCTTTATTGTGTTTTTATTGTTGGGTGATATTTAGTGGTTTATAGAATTTTAGGTCGTGGGTCATTTTTTCTGCAACATTTTGAAAATATGAGGCCATCGCTCTGGTAACTACTGCTGCATTTAGGAAACTGGCTGTTTGAAACCTTAATTAGCATTCCTTGGAGGGTGATCTTTCTTTTTCTTTTTGGTAGCAGTGAAGATTTTGTCTTTGTCCTTCATGTTTTATTGTATCACTCTTAAATACTGGTTTTATTTATCTGCTCAGTATGCTACTTTCATAAGATCCTTGTCTTTTTCAGTTCTAGAAAAATTTCCATCATTATTTCTTCAAATATTGCTTCCCCTCATTTTCTGAATTTTCTCCTTTTGAAACTTTTACCATGCACATGTTATATCTTTTCATTTTTATCCCTCATTTTGATGGTTAGACTAATGTGTCAACTCGGCCAGGTAAGTGTGCCCAGGTGTTTGGTCCAGCAAGCACCAGGCTAATTGTAATACAAGGACATTTATGGGCTTTAGTCACCAGTGAGTTTACTGCATAGATGGCTGATTACATCTACACCAACCAGGGAGATTGTCGTCAGCAATGAGTAACACTTTATCCAATCAGTTGAATACCTTAAAAGGGAAAGTGATTTCAGCATTCAGAGAGAATTTCCCAGCTCATCTTTGGACAGCCAATGCCTGCCAGAAACTCATCAAGGGCCTTCACTGGGTTTTTCATCAGAGCCCCTGGTTTGCAGCCTGCCTGTGGAACCTGGATTTGTGCATACCCACGGTCACGTGAGATACTCTTATAAAATCTCTTACTATTTACAGATATCTCCTGTTGATTCCGTTTGCCTAGAGAACCCTGACTAATACACCTATATCTCTTTACTTTCTTTTTATCCTCTGTGCTGCAGTTTGGTTGATATTCTTATACTTATCTTTGAATTTACTATTTCTCACTTCTAAATCTAGTGTGCCACTCTTTGAGTTTTTGACTTTCATGACCACATGTTAACTTCAAGAATATCTTTTTGAGAGAACTGTGGGAGGATAGCAGAGTAGGAAGCTCCAAGAATCAGTCCCACTACCAGAATAACTGGCTAGGAATGACTGACTTGGGAAACTCCTCTCTGGGAGTTCCCCCACTCCCAGAATTTTCCCTCCAGACAAAAGCAGCTTGAGACAGTGAAAACAGGTTGAAAAACAATTCCTGGGGGCAAAGGCTTACCTGCTTTAAGTCCTGTAGTACAACATTCAGGGGAGGGAGAAGATCTGTTTCCTTTGAAGTAGGGGGGCATTCAAACCACTGTAAATAGGGGACTCCTAAGGCCACTCAGAAGCACAGGTCTAGGATGAGACACAGTCCCAGAAAAGACAGGGAGGACCCTGTACTTTGCACTCACCTTGGGCTGACCTTTCTGATAGGAAGGCTGAGCTCTGATGGGGAGTACCAGCCAATGCAAAGCCAATTTGAAAAGATGGTGAAAGGTGTTTTTTTTTTTGCTTAGGTTTGTTAGCAAAGGTTTGTTAGTTACCTACACTCAAGGAAATCTCTGTCGTATCATTAGCTGAATACAAAGTCAAGAAGGAGTTAACATTTAAAATATTAAAATATACAGTGTGCAAAAAAAGATTACAAGACAAAGAAACAGGAATTGATGGCCCAGCTAAAAAAAAAAGAGGATAAAAATCCAGAAAATATCAACAAAGAAGACTGGACTGCGGACATACCAGACAAAGATTTTTAAAAAATGATCCTTACTATTCTCAAAGAAATAAGGAAAATGCAGAGAAAGAACTAAAGGATATCAGTAAAACAACGAATGAACAATATGAGCATCTCAATGCAGAGAGAGGAATTTTAAAAAGGAACCAAACAGAAATATTGAAGTTGAAGACTACAATAACTGAAATGAAAAATTCTCTAACGTGTTTCAACAGCAGATTGGAGCTGGCAGAAGAGAAAATAAGTGGACTTGTAGACAAGACAATTAAAATGAGTCTGGCTGAGAAGCAGAAAGATAAAAGAATTTAAAAAAGCAATATTAGCCTAAGAGACCTATGAGACACCATCAAGCATACCCATATAGGCATATGGGAGTTCCAGAAGGGGAAGAAAAAGAGAAAAATGCAGAAGAAATCCTGAAAGAAATAATGACAGAAAACTTCCCAAACTTAGCAAAAGACATGAATATGCATATCCAAGAAGCCCAGAGAACATCAAAGAGGATAAACACGAAATAAAATATGCCCCATGCATTAATCAGCCAAAAGGGTGCTGATGCAAAATACCAGAAATCTGTTGTACTTTATAAAGGGTATTTATTTGGGGTAGAAGCTTACAGTTACCAGGCCATAAAGCATAAGTTTCTTCCTTCACCAAAGTCTGTTGTCACGTGTTAGAGCAAGACAGCTGCCAACATTTGCCAGGGTTCAGGCTTCTTGGGTTCCTCTCTCCCCTGGGCTCCATTTCTCTCTGGGCTTAGCTCCTCTGTAGACTGATAGCCATAGACTATCAGGCAGATGGCTTGTCTCTATCCCGGGGCCTTCTCTCCTTCCTCAGGACCAAGCTCCTCCGTCTTCTCGCCTCTCCAGGCTCCAGCATCAAAACTCCAACATCAAAAACTACTACAACTCTAACCTTTGCCATGCCTTTTATATTTGATTCCCCACCCACCAAGGGGTGGGGCTCAATGCCCCACTGACATGGCCCAGTAAATGCCCTAATCATAACTTAATCATGCCCAGATTAACAGACCAGTTTACAAGCATAATCCAATATCTATTTCTGGAATTCATAATTACATCAAACTGCCAAACTGCTACACCCCATCACACATTGATAAAACTGTTGAATGCAAGGACAGGAGAGAGTTCTGCAAGAGAAAAGCAATGTCTTGTGTGACAAGGGAGTCCCAATTAGATTAAGTGCTAATTTCTCATCAGAAACCATGGAAGCAAGAAGGCAGTGGGTTGAAAAACTTAAAGTGCTGAGAGAAAACAATTGCCAACCAAGAATTTTATATCTGGTGAGACTTTCTTTCAAAAATGAAGGAAAGATTAAGACAGTCCCAGTAAACAAAAGCTGAGGGATTTCATCACCACTAGACCTGCCTGATAAGCAATGCTAAAAGGAGTCCTTCAGACTGAAAGGAAAGGATACTAGACAGTGATTCAAAGTGGCGTAGAATATAAAAACACTGAATTCAACAAAATGGGGTTCAAGACCAACACAAAAAATCAGTAATGTTTCTATACACTAGTAATAAACAATCAGAAGAAGGAACCAAGAAAAAAATTTCCGTTCAAATAGCAACACAAGGAATCAAATATCTAGGAATAAATCTAACCAAGAATGCAAAGGGCTTGTAAACAGAAAACTATACAGCATTGTTCCCCCCCCAAAATCAAAGAAGACCTAAATAAATGGAAGGGCATTCTTTGTTCATGGATTGGAAGACTGAATATGGTTAAGATGTCAATTCTACCCAAAGCAATGTACAGATTCAATGCAATCCCAATCAAAATTCCAAGAACCTTCTTTGCAGAAATGGAGAAGCCAATTATCAAATTATATGGAAGGGTAAGGGGCGTCTAATATCCAAAGCCATCTTGAAAAAGAAAAATAAAGTTGGAAGACTTACTCACTTCCTGACCTTAAAACTTATTACAAAGCCATGTAATCAAAACAGCATGGTACTGGCACAAGGATAGACATATAGAACAATAGAATAGAATTGAGAGCTCAGAAATCAACCCTCATATTTATGGCCAACTGCTTTTTGACCAGGGTGCCAAGCCATTCAATTGGGAAAGAATAGTTTTTTCAACAAATGGAACTGGGAAAATAGGATCTCTATATGCAAAAGAATGAAGATGCACACATACCTGACACCATATACAAAAGTCAACTCAAAATGAATCAAAGACCTAAATATAAGTGCCATGGCTATCAAACTCCTAGAAGAAAACATAGGGAAGCATCTTCAGGACCAAGTGTTAAACAGTAGTTTCTTAGACTTTAAAACCAAAGCACAAGCAACAAAAGAAAAAAAAATAGATAAGTGGGTCGTCATCAAAATTAAAAGCTGTGGTGCCTCAAAGGACTTTATCATGAAAGTTAAACAGCAACCTATACAAAGGCAGAAAATATTTAGAAACCACATATCCAATTAGGGTTTAATATCAAAGATATATAAAGAAATCCTACAACTGAAAAACAAAAAGACAAACTACCCAATTACAAAATAGACAGAAGACCTGAACAGGCATTTCTCCAAAGAAGATATACAAATGGTCAAAAAGCACATGAGAAGATCTTCAACATCATTAGCCGTTATGAAAATGTAAATCAAAGCCATAATGAGGGGAGTGGATGTAGCTCAAGTGGGTGAGTGCCTGCTTCCCATGTACAAGGTCCCAAGTTCAATCCCCCGTGCCTCCTACAAACAAACAAACAAACAACTCTCATTGGGGAGCGGATACAGTTCAGTGGTTGAGTGCCTGCTTCCCATGTACGAGGTCCTGGGTTCAATCCCCAGTACCTCCTAAAACACAAACAAACAAACAAACAAACAAAACCCATAATGATATGCCATTTCACATCCGCTAGATGGCTACTATTTTATTTTAATGGAAACTTACAAGTGTTAGTGAGGATGTGGAGAAATAGGGACATTCATTCCGTGCTGGTAGGAAGGTAAACTGGTGCAGCTGCTGTAGAAGACAGTTTGCTAATTCCTCAGAAAGTTAAGTATAGAATTTACATTTGACCCAGCAATTCCACTTCTGGGTATATACACCCAAAAGAATGGAAAGCAGGGACTCAAACAGTTATTTGCGCACTGATGTTAATAGCGGCATTATTCACAATTGCCAAAAGACTGAAGCAACCCAAGTCCCCGTTAGCTGATGACTGGATAAGCAAAACATGGTATATATACACAGTGCAATATTATTCAGCCGTAAAAAAGGAACGAAGTTCTGATACATGTGACAGCATGGACGAACCTTGAAGACATGTTGAGGCAAATAAGCCAGACACAAAAGGACAAATATTGTATGATCTCATTGATCTGAAATAACTAGAATAAGCAAACTCTTAGAGTCAGAATCTAGAATATAGGTTACCAGGTGTATTAGTCAGCCACAGGGGTGCCTTTGGAAATATACCAAAGATTAGTCGGTCTTTTGAAAGGGTATTTATTTGGGGTAGAAGCTTACAGTTACCAGGCCACAAAGCATAAGTTTCTTCCCATACCAAAGTCCACGTGTTGGAGCAAGATGGCTGCTGACGTCTCCAGGGTTCAGGCTTCTGGATTCCTCTCCTGCCGGGGCTGCGTTTCTCTCCGGGCTTAGCTTCTGCTTCCTCCACAAGTTCAGTTGTAGACCATGAGGTTCTCTATGCTTTTGCGTCTCTCCACAAGGCCAGCTGTAGACTATCGGGCGAATGGCTCACTTGTTTTCTCCTGGAGCGCTCCTCTCCAACATCAGAACTGCTTCTCCAATCTGCTTCTCCAATCTGCTGCCTTTTGTCTAGCCTTTTATACTTGAGACCACACCCACTGAGGGGTGGGGCTCAACGTCCCACTGACATGGCAGTTAACGTCCCATTCATAACCTAATCATGCCCAGATTAACAGATCAGTTTACAAGCACGATTCAATATATATATATATTTGCAATTCATAATTACATAAAACTGCCAAACCATTACACCAGGTGACTTTGTTGTGGTCGGTAACGGGGAGTTAATGCTTAAAATGTACAGAGATTCTATTTGGGCTGATGGAAAAGTTTTGATAATGGTTGTTGATGATAATACAACATTGTGAGCATAATTAACAGCACTGAATTATATGTTTAAATGTGGTTAAAGGGAAATTTTTAGGTAGTACATACATTAATAAAATAAAATTTTTAAAAAGCAATCTGTGGGGCTGTACAACATAAACAGTGATCCCTAAGTTAAATCATGGAGTATAGTTAATAGTACAATTATAAAAATGCACCTATTTTAACAAATGTTCCACATCAATGCAAGGTGTTAATAATAAGGTGGAATATGGGAACCCTGTATTATATGCATGATTTTTCTGTAAACTCTCAACAAATAATAATAATAATAATAGTTATTATTATTATTAAAAGAACATCTTTTTGTTTTTTTCAAAGGTTTGCCCTTTTTCCCACACTGTCAATATCTTATATTTTGTCATTTATTTCTTTAAGCATTTTAGACATACTTATTTTAAAGTCTCTGAGCTGGTTCTATTATCTTCAGCCCTTGGGAAGACACATTCTCCATCGAGGTCTCTTCTTCTGACTCTGTTTTATTTTCTCTTGCCACTTTTTGAATGATCATCATTATTATTAGTTTTCATTATGACCGTGAGTTCCTCTTTGCGAGCTTGTTCACCCTGAGTGCCTGTTTGGCCGCGTCCTCACAGCGTGTTTTGCATGTGCTCAGGCTGGGAGCATCATGGCGCCCACTGTACCAGACCCTCTTCTTGAGTTGAATTCCTAGGTCCATACTCCACCATGCAAGTGGCATGAACGCAGACTCGACTTGGGCACGGTGGAGGGCTGGGGTTCAGGTTTCTCACGGGGGCCTCTCTTTTCTCTTTCCTCCTCAGGGAAGGCAGCCCCCCTGTGACTTTCCCAGGGGGGTGGCTCTGTCCATGTCTCCCACATGGAGAAGGCCTTGGTGAGCCCTGCGCTTGGGGACAGCCCACTGGGCCCAGGACTCCACCCACTCAGGCACTAAGCCTCTGGCCCCACATGGCAGGCCCCTTACATGGAACTGATTTCTTGGGGCCTTGGCTTCAAATTTCACTCACTCTTCTGACTTGGAATTTCCTCCCCATTTCTTAGTTTTGAGCTTAGCTATATAACAAAACCAGTTTTTGGTTATATTCAGCTTTTCCACGTTTTACAGTTTAAAGAGGGTTTTTTTGTTCCCCTGAATCAGCTCAGTCAACATGACCTCAAAGACCTGAACTCTGGGTTATCGTGAATGTTATCCCAAATGAGGTTTGCCTGGTTTAATATAAGGTAAAAAAAATCCTTCCACTGGCTATAGAAGGATTAGCTACAAATGGCATTCCCTTTTATTTAAATAGCCCTGCTACCTTCTCTCTTTTGTGCTCTGCCCACGTCACCCCAATTGGAGGATCTTTCCTTTTATGCTTCTTTTGATGGGAAGAATGGTTTTCATTTTCACTCTGTGCTAGAAAGGACCCCCCACTGTACCAAAGCACATTCACTGTATTTCCTCTTTAATATACACTTTTCCCTGGCAGCAGTAGTTCACAATGTTTGTCCTTTAATCCACTCACACCCAGTGTTGGGTGGATCATGCTTTCACCTGCATTATCTCATTTGACCCCCTAAAATCCAGGGTAGTTATCTTAATTTTACAGCTGGGAAGACTGGGATGCAGAAGATAATTTATCCAAGGTTAGTAACACTCTTAGTTTGCCAGGGCTGCAAAACAAATACCACACACTGGTTAGCTTAAACAACAAGAATTTATGGAAGTTTTGGAGGCTAGAAGTGCAAAATATGCAGGCCCTGGCTTCTCTGAAGTTTGAAGTTGTGTTCTGGGTGGCTTGCTGGCCATCTATAACTCCATCTCTGCCTCTGTCACGTGGCAATCAGTCTCCTTAAAGTTCTTCCTGTGCCTTCTATTTCTGTGTCCAAAATCCCTTTTCATAGAAGGACTCCAGTCATGTTGGACTAAGGCCCCCCCTCATTCAGCTTGGCCTCACCTGATAGATCTTTGAAGATAACTCACATAGGCTCTGGGGCTAGGACTTGAACATCTTCTGGGAGGGGGGTCATGATTCAACCCCCGACAGTGGCTAACAAAGCCTGTGATGATACCCCTTCCTCCTTGGCGGGGAGAGGGAGAACCTGCTGAGAATCACAGTCCAGATGGAGCTCACTGACCCGTTTCCTCTCCTGCCATGATGATGCATGGAATATACTGGGCTCCCCTCAGCCCAGTGACCTTTATTTGTAAACCATCTAGAAAGTCCAATGCATAACCCTGCCCTTTATTTTGAACATCTGGAATAACACTGGGATTCCTTGGAGATAATTATGATAATAGGTGCAAGAATGATTCTGAGAAGTGTATCCACTTGCTTGCTGAAAAATTGTGTGCCATAGTTTTAAACTTTTTGGCTTTATTATCTGAAACATTTAGGGTAGCTTTTTGGCACTGACTACTACAAACTTAAAGCAAATGGTGTTGTAGACAATATATTTACATAATGAGGAATTAGTTTGATAATTCTGTATTATGAAATATTACATATTTTCATCCTCAGAAATCCAATTGGCATACTGATGTAAAAGCCATAAAATTCAGACAATTGCTGTGTCACTGATCTTTGTAATAGAAGTTTGGCGATGCCATCAAAGAAAACACAAAACATTTATGTTCTCCCTTGAGGTCCTCAGCTTTCATCCCTGTCTCTTCCCCCAGCAATAAGTGAATCCTGAAATCACCCCAGTGCTTCTGAGCTTTCTTTCTATCTCATCTGCCTCCGATACCTTCTTGCTGTCCTCAAGGTGCCAAGACAAGAATGTCTTCTCCTTCATTCCCCTCTACACATAAAGGGAATTTAAAAAGCATTTGCACCCTCCCTGCATTTTTCCCATGGGTTAAGTAACATGAAAGTGATCAAAAGTGGAAATTTCAGCTTTCCATGGCAACTAGCAGCAGGGCCCTTACTTAGAGGAGACAGAAAGAAGAAAACCAAAATACATCAATTTGGCAGTTAAACCCAGAAGGGCCAGAAAATCTTCAAAGTTTCATCTCTGGGGTCTTTCAACCAGAGAAATCGTGTGCTCTGAAAGTTTTAACCTCTGGGACTTAATGCACAAAGATTCTTCTGATGCTTCAGATGGGTTTGATGTTTTACAGTTATGAGAAGATTTCCTCAAGGTATATTTTGCCTATATGATGTTCAATATGGCTCTTCACATCAGCGATTTCAGCTGGAGTTACAGCCTAACCTGTTTAGACCTTGAAGTCGTTCAGCCTGCTACTCTGGGGAATTCTAAGCCTAAAACAGCTGACAACTTCACCTAAACACCACTGACTAGGTGAAGAAAGGGAATAGATGATAATCTCTAATTATTGCTTTGAAACGGACACTCGGTATCCTCTGCCTGTTCACTGTCCTGCAAACTGGTCTTGGAGCAGATGAATTATTTGAGAGTTATGCTTTTTTGGTCAGAAAGTGTAAATTTCTGGGTAAATGTGTGTATTCTGCTATATCCCCAGACTCCTGTAAAATTCTATTTTATTTTATTCAGCTCTGGGATATCTGCTCCTAAGTAAGGAAATTTGAGGCACCTGACTGTTGTTCTGTGTTTATTGTCTTACTGTTGGAGAAGCGGCAAGATGGCATCAGTTTGAAAGGGGGCTCACCATTGCTCTCGCAAGGGATGGCTGAGTGGAGGTGCTGCTGGCTGGTTTCCTATTTGCTGTGTTTCCTCTTCCTTGATTTCCCCTTTTCTGTGTACACCGATTTTGTCTACCAACACTATCTCTTTTCCTTCCTTCATCTTTCTATCTTCTGCTTTCCGTTGTTCTCAAATCCCACCCCACTTTTTTCAGTCTTCAATTTTTCTGGTTTTTATTTTTATCGTGTCTATCCTGGTTTCTTTCTTTTATTAACTTTTTTCTTTTTGTCTTTTCTTTTCTCTTTCCCTCTCGCCTCATCATTCTGGCCTTTTAATTCATTCTATATATTTTTCTCTATTCGGTTTCCCATTTCATTGTTGGTACTCTACTTTTTTATTCTTATTACTCTACACTGCTTACATGAGTTAAATATTCATTTTCCAAGGTCTTATACTGTTCCACTTCTAACTTCTGCTATTATTATTACTATTATCCTTTTTCTTTTCTTACCTCTTTTGCTGTCTCTGGCCCTAATCTTTTTCCTTAAAGGGA
>PVKH010029671.1:0-12619 GCA_004027955.1 Chaetophractus vellerosus | reverse complement strand
TGCCCTTCCCGTGGCGGCTTTTGCCTGTCCGTGGCAGCTTTTTGCCCTGCCCACGGCGGCTCCGGCCCGCCCATGGCGGCTTGCCATTCTCAAGGCGGTCTGCCCGCTAGGAGAGGTCCCCGGGAACCGAACCCAGGGCCTCCCATGTGGTTTCCCAGCGAGCTCTTTATCCACTGAGCTATCTAGCCGGGCCCTGAACGGGCACTTTAAACACACAGTGAAAATCCATTTCTCCCCAGGGACAGTCAAGGAATTGAACTAGTTCATGCTTCACAAGAAACTAGACAGTATCAGGAGTTAAGATGATTTATTTCAACTAGTTCCAGGTCACCAAATAAGATATACCAAAGAATTATTTTAAAATTAATTGTAATAAAATTATAAAAACCTTGACATATTTCAAGTTAGGTTCTAAATACTCCATACACACATTGTTATATCATGTTTTAAAACCAAAATATAAATACAATTTAGAAAATATTTCTCTACCTTAGATAGAATAAAATAATAACAATAACCATTAGCATTTACCAAAAAATCTTTACAGCTGAAAAATTTTAAAGCCATGTACTTTAGAAGAAGTATTTGCTCTCAAGGTGCCTGGGGCTGCTGTGCAAAGTTAGGGCACACGGTTCTTCCGTGCTGTAAGTTCTCTCCTGTTACTCCAAGTATCAAACGCAGTTGGAACCATCTCTTGTGTGGACCGTCAGAGATTCCTGGACGAGGGGCTACGCCGGGTCATCCGTGGGGTCCCTAACCATGAGCGTCCGCAGTTTGAAGCGATGGGAGGAAAGGCTGAGTGGGTGTCAGCCGTTGGCTTCCCAGTCTTATGGCTGCAGGGGGGCTCGGCCACCTCACTGCGTGGTCCCTCCCCGTCCCTGTCCCTCTCAGCTTGCACCTGAGGGCCTTCCTCCCCCCTCAGCGCGTCCTCTTGTATGACAGAGGCAACAGCTGCTGGACAACCGCCCCGCTAAGGTACCCAAAGGCAATTTTTAAAAGTTGCGTTGCACTGAGATTGGAGGAAAGGCTTTATCCTGGATGGGGATTTAGTTTAAACAGAGGAGCAATTGTTAACACAATAAATACCTGAATACACTGACCATGAATAAAAAGTGATTCCCCTTTTTCCTAATGAGAAAATCCCCTAAAGGAATTTTATGTATAAACTTTATTAGGTTCACAGATATTTAAAATCATTTATATAACAATTTTAAAACATTACTCTATTTTTACACTTTATAATTTTATTCACTCTCAAGATGCATCTTCAACATCATGTCTTTGTCACCACTAGACAACTTTTTGAATAATAATGCAGTTTTCTTATTTTTCCCTTATCACAGGGGTACTACATGTTTTATAGGAAAACTGAAAAATACAGAAAAGCATAAAGGACGCAAATCACCCTGTGATTCTGTCATTTAGTGATTACTTCCGTGTATATGATGCTGGGGTGTGTCTTTGCATTTATTTACACATATATATGAACTTATATGTATGTTGCACACGGCCTCCCGTCATCAATGTTATTCTGCTCGGCCAGTACTAACTATGATTGTATGTAAGAATTTTAACAAAAATGGAATTTTAGTCTATCTGCTTTTTTACCTAACATATTGTGAACATCTTACCGGGTCCATTTCCATTTAATGGGTACACCAAGATTTGCTTAGCCTTTTTCCTATTAATGGACATTCAGTTTGTTTCCATTCGTTATAAACAATACTGTGATTAACATTTTTGAGGCTAAATCTCAATAACAGTATTTCCTCCAGGAACAGATTAATGACCACGTACATCTTTTAGAAACAGTATTTCCTCCAGAAAGCTGCAGTAAATACTACCAATTTATGTTGCCATTAGCAATGTATAAGAGTGGCAACACCAAGTACTTATTTTTTAGAATCTTTGCCATTTTCTAAGGCAAGAAATGGTATCTAAAAGAGAGTTATGTTTAGTGTTTTAAGGATAAATGTTGGCAGGATGGATAATCATTTTTAAAGAGCTTTATTGAGGTAAATTTTAAATACCTTAAACTTCACCCGTTGCAAGTGTACAATTCATTGATTTACAATAAATATTTAGAGTTGTATAACTATCACCGTACTCCAATGTTAGAATATTTCCATCATCCCAAAAACTTCCATCGTTAACCTGTATTCCCAGCCCAGGCAACCACTGACCTACTTTGTCTCTATAAATAGGCCTTTTCTGGACATTTCATATGAATAGAATCATACAAAACGTGGTCTTTTTGACTGGCTGCTCTCACGTGGCATGTTCTGAGCTTCACCCATGCTGATGAAATATACTGCAGCTTTCTGGAGCACAGTATCTTCCTAAGTGCCCTTGAATCTGCAGGATCCCGTCAGCTGGAAATTCCAGCCCAAGCTACAAGCATTCATCCCTATGCCATTTAGACGTTGCCTTTTGCCCATCTTCTAGTGGAAACCCTGCGCTTCCTGATGTAGCCAGTTACCGTATTCTGTTTAAAACAAGGTTTGTTGCTAGTCAATATCTGTAATTATACACCCAGTAATAATTACTGAATCTGAGTTAAATGTCTTCACATCTTTTTTTTTAAAAGCCAATTTCGACAGGCAACCTCTTTATTAAGCATTCAAAACTAAAGTTGACTAAAGGGAGTTCAAGCTAATGGGTCTTAGTTAACCAGTATTCTGTGGTTCAAAATAAAGTAATAAGGACTCAAATCTAAGGTGACACCTTATTTTCTCAGAGATAATGTCAGTAAACACAACAACAGCAACTGTCAAGAAACTTGCCCTGTATTTAGGTATATACGGTAATAGTCAGGCATTTATCTAACAAAAGTAATGTTAGGAGAAAAATCTTCATGGTCTTGTGATGAAATTGATCTCATCTAACATTCTTAAAATTTTTGTTTAAAAGAAGAATGCATAAAAATGACACTGAGATCTAAGTAGTAGAATGCTAAGAGGCAGAAAGATCTCACAAAGGTGTAAATTGATGGGAACATGGCAAATAAGTTTTATTAATAAGAATCAAATAAAGCATTTTGGAAAAAATCACCCAAATATATTAAGGGCTCCAAGCTGCCAGATATGACCAAGGGAAAGGATCACTTAAATACTTCCAGTCTAAACTCTTAGTGCCACCAGGCAAGTTTGTCTAAAATACAATTCCGATATATCCATTCCCTTCTAAAATTCTTTGGTGGCCTACTTCTACCTGCCTTAGCACGCTCCACAAGGCCCTGTGAAACACGGCCCCTTGCTCACTCCTGGGCTTTATATTCATATATAGCTGCCTAAGAGCAGGCCTGATAATCCATCAACCCAGAACACAGGAGGGAGGGAGATTTTTTTTTTCCTCCAAAAGGGTCTTTGTTTATTTGAATAATGTTTATCATGGCAATGTCCATAATATTAAAAATTGTTAGCAATCTAAATGTCTAATAGTAGATGAATGGATATGTAAACTATGGAATATTAAACTGAATACTATGCTTCCACTTATTAATATGATGATTGCCATATAACTAAACATTAGGAAGTCATTAAAACCTTGTTATAGAAGAATATTGGCATGGAAAAATACTAATGACAGCACAAAGTGAAAAACTCAGGCTACAAAACAATATGCATGATATGATTCTATTATTGAAAAATATGTATGAACATATGCAAACATGTTAACAGAAATACACAACAAATGTTTATCTTGGGGTGATAGGATTATAAGGTGTTTGAGTTTGTCTCAGTGCTCTTCCGTGTTCTCCAAGTTTTGTGCATAGAAACTGCGTTGCTTTTATATTAGCAAAAACAAACAGGAAAACACACTGGGTTTTAAAGACTGGAAAACAGCATGGGAGAATTATTATGATGTAATATTGAGTGGAAAAAGTAGAATATTTTGGTTGTGTTTGAGTGATAGATGCAGAAGAGATCATTCCTCCACTTTTCTCTTGTCTAATTTTAGCTAATTAGCATGTATTTTTTTTAAATAATGAAAACATTTGAACACTTTGTAATAACATGAAAAGTAACTAGGAGAAAACAGTAACGTTCAGAATTATACATACATATAAAATTTTTTAAATATATTTTTTTATTTTTAAAGAAGCTTTAGATTGTATAAATGTTACATCAAAAATATAGGGGATTCCCATATGCCCCTCCCTCTCCCCCTCCCACAATTTCCCACATTAACAACATCCTTCATTAGTGTGGTACATTTGTTACAATTGATGAACACATATTGAAGCATTGCTACTAAGGATGGAATATAGTTTACATTAATGTTTACACTCTGCCCCCCACAATTTTCTAGATTTTTACAAAATGTATAATGACCTATATCCATCACTGCAATGCCATGCTGGACAATTTCAATGCCCTGAAAATGCCCCCATGTTACACCTCCCTCCCCTCAGAACCTCTGGTGACCACTGCCTTTATATCAATGATACAATTCATATAGAATTAAAAAAAATATGTATAGGAAAATAATATGGAAGTACCTATTGTAAAACTCAAAATGCTAACAATGACTATGTTAAGGTAGAAGGATTATTGCAAAGGATATTTTCATATTTAGAAGTTTTCTATAATATGAATATTACTTATACAACAAAAAATTTGAAATAAAAATTATATTAATCTATTGTCATGGTTGTATTCTATATAAAAACACATTTACGAAAAGAGAAAAGTCCAGTTTTACAGATTTCTCTGGGTCCTGTTTCTCTGCTGATGGTTACTGATTTAGCACCATTTCTTCCAACTACAAATAACTAATACTCTTGCTACACTCTTTTTATAACACATTCCTCCCCCACCCTCACCCCCATCATTTTACCAATTTCCATTCAGAAGTAAAGGCTGGTACCCATTACTAGATAATCTGCAAAGTACCTCCAGGTATACAATTCTATAACACCATCATCTAACATTAAATTAGTTCAGATCTATTCCATTCTCCCACCTTCCCCAATGTCAGTGTGTATAGGAACAATATAGACAGAAATGTTTCATATTACTGACTACTTCAAAACCAGAAACTAATGATAGCGGCTGAGTGTGTCAAATTCTGAATGGTGCAATGTTTCAGTGCTCATGTCAAACCAGAGTGATGTACATACGGTTGAGGTTGGCAGAAATTCCCACTTCACAAGGGTGTGGATTGTGTAGATGTTCTGCTAACCAAAAAAAGCCATGCTGAAGTTTCAAAGAAAAAAACAACAACCCTGAGGATACTTAATCAATTAAAAATAATGAGAAACCATTATTTAGAACTTTGGGGCTTGTGTTATGTCTGGAAATTATATAATGGCATCCAAGATGAAAACATTTAGGAAATTATTAAGTAGCTCATTGTATTGTTTTAACTGTTTTAGATGGAATAACTATCATACCTTGACATCAGAAAGGCTTTTCAACCACTTATAATTTAACACTAAATGATTGAAACTAGATAAACAAAACTCTACTGACCATTTATTTATGGGTAGGTTTCTTCACTTAGCTGAAGGAGTAGGACTGAATACCATCTCAAATATTTAAATGTACATGTATTTAAATTTTTGATGTTTATAATTGTTAAAATGTTCAAAATTATCTTGAGCAAAATTAGGATGTGGATGTGCTCATTTTGCTTGACTCTGTTTTCCTGGTATCTGGCCCATAGTAATTGCTCAATAATCATTTGTTGAATGAATGAATGAATATCAGTTCATAATAGTTTTTAATTACTTTTATTTACTGTAAACTTTGAACTTTTGAATGTATGAATCAGACCTATTATAAAACTCTTCACTCAAATAACTCATAGTGTTTTACAAGCCTGAACTTCCATACTTGATGCTATTCAGGTACCAGGCTTTAGAAGTAAACTCTAATAATTTTTTTAACTATGTAAAGTATTATGGCTGGAGGAGAAAGTATAAGAAACATAATTACAATGAGAATGTGACTCAGGCATTCAAGAAACAGTAAAAAGGTTCTTGACTCAGTATATGTCAGGCTTTGTTCTAGATACTAAGGACAAAATAAAATATAAAATAGATAAACTTTCTCCCTTCAAGGAGCTTATATTCCAGAGGAAAGGGACAGACAGAAAAATAAATAAATGAGATAATTTCACATTGTGTTAATTACCACCAAAATAGCACAAAGGGTTGGACAGTCAATGCAGACACACAAGAAACTGACGTTTTACCCAATATCAAACTTTATAATAATGTCCAGGATACAGGTACTGAATCACAAAGCACAGGTGAAACAGAGAAGTTCGAGATGCCACCACCACCTCTCAATTCCTCTCTTGCCACATCAGGACCCACTCCGGCCCAGGTTTAACACAGAAGGTCTCTAAGAACTGTGGATACCAGGAGGAAGAGCATTCCAAGGCAGGAATAAGCTCAAGAACAGAGGTTTTGGGTATGAGTGTGGTTGGAATATTCTAGAAACAGCAAGGAGGCCAGTAAGTGAGCAAGAATGAAGGTAGGAGATGACATACCGGATCCCTTGGAGCTCTGCAGGCTATAATGAGTACAAATACTATGAATTTCTTTTCCTACATGAGGTGGGAAGTTATTAGAGAGTTCTAAGCAGTGGAACGAGGGGCTCTCACTTAACCTTTTAAAAAGCTCTCTCATGACTACAGTGTGAAGAGCAGTCTGTAGGGGCTAGGAGTGGAAGCAGTAAAAGCAGTTAAAAGGCCATTGTGGGAGATGACATCACCAAGATGGTGGAAGACGATTCAGTGCTCCAGCCACTCACATAAGTGGTGAACAAGAAAAATGGCAGAAGCATCTTTCTCAGAGCTCCAGAAAAGAGTTAAATGATTGCAGTAACTGGGCAAGCACCAAATCAAGAAAAAGGCAACTTAAAAATGATAGGAAAGGGGGCCGGCTGTATAGCCCAGTGGGTAGGGCGCCAGTTTACCACATGGGAGGCCCCAGGTTCGGTCCCCGGGCCTCCTCGAATGGGCAGACCACCTCAAGAAGGCAAGCCAACGTGGGCGGGGCACGCCGCCACAGGCAAAGGCAAGCCCCCACGAGCAAGGGCAAGCCCCTGCAGGCAAAGGCAAGCCCCCACGAGCAGGCGGGCCACTGCACTGGTGAGCAGACTCGGCAGGTCGCCTCAGCAGGAGGAGATGAGCAGACACAGAGGAATGCAGAGAAAAATGAACACAGCAAGAACAAGCAAAAAGGGGGGGATGAATAATGAATAAAAATAAATCTTTAAAAAAAAAAATGATAGGAAAGACTTCCGGGAAGATGGCAGACTAGAAAGGCACGGGACTCTCTTCTCCTCCAGAAAAATAGCTAGAGGACAGACTGAAACAGGCTAGAAAAAGATCTTCTAGGGTTTAGGACACCAGGAGAAGGCTAGAAACCTCCCAGAAGAGAGAAGGACAAAGGAGGGAAATTGCAACTACAGAACTGTGAGTTGAAACCAGTGGCTGCTGCTCCGGCACCCTCCCCCACACTAAAGACACTTCAGAGTCCTCAGGCCTCTGGCCTCTGGCTACAGACAAAGGGGGTGGTGATCTACTACCCCAGGAAAGAAGAGAGAGAGGGACACGGCCTAAGGCTGCCTCAGCTTTTGACCCAGAAATTTTGACTGCTGTGCCCCACCAGCCCTTCCAGGCCAGGAGAGACCACACAGTGGTTTGCCCTGGGAGCCAGCACAGGACTGGAAAAACCCAACCCTCACAATCTCCCACTCTTCTGGCTGGGACGACTGTTTAGGATGACCCAGGAAAGGGGAGAGAGCGGGACACAGCCTAAGGCTGACTCAGCGTTTGACTTACAAATTTGGTCTGCTGAGTCCCAGGAGCCCATCCAGGCTGGGTGGGGCTGTGCCAATGTTTGCTTGGGAGCTAGCAAGGGGCTAAAGAGATACGACCCTCCCAATCTTCTTCTCTACTAACTGGGACTGATTGTTGAGGACTCAGAGGGGAGTGGAAATATTTCCTAGCTGGGAAAAGGGAGAAGGCTGACAAAGAGGGCTGGGGAACTGTCTCAGAGAAAGTTTGAATTACAAGGCTCCTAGCCTCCAGACAGGAAGCTCCACCACATTGATCTGGTCTGTGTTGCAACAAATACACTCCAACCAGTCATTGAACTGAGAGCTTCCAAAGAGCACCATCTGCTGGCAGAACAAGAAAGTGCATGTGAGAAAATTAAAAATAAGTAGAAGAGGCTTTTTCTGGCTTCTATGGCCTCCCTCCCCAAGGCCCTAGGAAGCGAGCCTACAATGAATTACTGGGTCCAGTGCCCAGTTTTGAGCAACTAACAGGGACAATCCTAGCAATTCAGGTCAAGCCAAGAATCAAAGAGCAGTGATAACACACACCCTCTTGCCACTACATCCCTACAAAAGAGAAAGAAATTGAGCATCTGAGTAAATGACATCCTAATCAGATGCCTAAACATTGGCAAAAAAGTTACAAGTCATACTAAGAAAATAGAAGACATGGCCCAAGAAAAGGAACATATCAAAGCCCCAGAAGAGACACAGGATTTGAGAGAACTAATCACCAAAATGCACACAAATTTCCAAAATAAAATTAGTGAGTTGAAAGACAATATGTTTAAAGAGATAAATGACATCAAGAAGACAGTGAGCAAGCACAGAGAAGAATCTGAAATCCTGAACAGAAAAGTAACAGAGCTCATGGGAATGAAAGACACAATAGGTGAGATCAAGAACACATTAGAGGCATACAACAGCAGACTCAAAATGATAGAAGAAAGAATAAGTGATACCAAAGACAAAACAGCTGAAATTGAAGAAAAGAACAGAGAGAGGAAAAGAATGGGAAAAAACTGAGCAGGGATTCAGGGAGTTGAATGACAACACAAAACACAACAACATACATGTCTTGGGAGTTCCAGAAGGAGAAGAGAAGGGAAAGGGGGCAAAAAGAGTATTTGTGGAAATAATAGTTGAAAATTTCCCAACTCTCATGAAAGAAATGAATTTACATGTCCAAGAAGTGGACTGTACACCAGTCAGAATAAATCTGAATAGACCTACTCCAAGAAACACACTACTCAAAATGTGAAATGTCAAAGATAAAGAGAAAATTCTCAGAGCAGCAAGGGAGAGGCAAAGTATCACACACAAGGGACACCCAGTAAGACTTAGCGCAGATTTCTCTTCAGAAACCATGGAGGTGAGAAGACAGTGGTATGGTACAATTAGGATACTGAAAGAGAAAAGCTGCCAGCTGAGAATTCTTTATCCAGCAAAACTGTCCTTCAAATATGAAGGTGAGCATAAAATATTCACAAACAAAGAGAAATTAAGGGAGTTTGCAAAAAAGAATCCACCTTTGCAGGAAATATTAAAGGAAGCCTTAGAACCTGAAAGAACAGGAAAGAGAGGCTTGGAGGAGAGTATAGAAGAAAGATAACAGGAAGGATAACCAAAAGAGTAAAAAGACAGACAAAAATATGATATGACATATGAAAACCAAAGAATAAAATGGTGGAAGTAAATAGTGCATTTACAGTAATATCATTGAATGTGAATGGATTAAACTCCCCAATCAAAAGATACAGGCTAATAGAATGGATAAAAAAACATGAGCCATCCATATGCTGCTTACAAGAAACTCACCTTAGACCCAGGGATACAAATGGCTGAAAGTGAAAGTTTGGAAAAAGATACTCCCTGCAAATAGTAACCGAAAAAGAGCAGGGGTAGCTATACTAATATCAGACAAAACAGACTTTAAGTGCAAAAAAGTTATAAGAGATACAGAAGGCCATTATATATTAATAAAAGGGACAATCCACCAGGAAGATTTAACAGTCATAAATATCTATACACCTAACCAAGGTGCCCCAAAATATATGAGACAAACTGGGAAAACTGAAGGGAGAAATAGACATCTCTATAATAATCATTGGAGACTTCAACACCCCACTCACATCAGTAGATAGAACAACTAGACAGAAGATTGACAAGGAAACAGAGAAATTGAACAATATGATAAACAGACATATACAGAACACTGCATCCAAACCCAGTGGGTTATACATTCTTCTCAAATGCCCATGGATCTTTCTCCAAGATAGACCACATGTTAGGGCACAATGCAGCTCTCAATAACCATGAAAAGGTTGAAATTATACAAAACACTTTCTCAGAGCATAGTGGGATGAAACTGGAAATCAATAATAGGAAAAAAGTAAATTTGCAAATGTGTGGAGGCTGAACAACATACTCCTAAGTAATCAGTGGGTCAAGGAAGAAAATGCAAGTGAAATCAGCAAATATATTGAGACAAAGGAAAATGAGAACACAACTTACCAAAACTTTTGGGATACAGCAACGGCAGTCTTGAGAGGGAAATTTGTAGCCCTAGACTCCTATATTAAAAAAGAAGAAAGAGCTAAACTCAAAGATTTAACTGAACAACTAGAGAAACTAGAAAAAGAATAGCAACCCAATCCCAAAGCAAGCAGAAGTAAAGAAATAATAAAGATTAAAGAAGAAATACATGAAATTGAGAACAATGACAAAAAAAAATAGAGAAAATCAACAAAACCAAAAGCTGGTTCTTTGAGAAGATCAATAAAATTGACAAACCCCTAGCTAGACTAAGAAAGAGAAAAAGGGAGAAAATACAAATACATACGATCAGAAATGAAAGGAGGGAAGTTACAAATGACATCACAGAAATTAAAAAATCATAAGAGAATATTATGAGAAACTGTATGCCAACCAACTAGACAACCTAGGTGAAATGGACAAATTCCTAGAAATGTACAAACAACCTATACTGATACTAAAAAAAAACAAGAACTTAAGAAACCAATCATATTTAAAGAGATTGAATCCATCATCAAAAATCTCCCAGCAAAGAAAAGTACAGGATCAGATGGCTTCACAGGTGAATTCTACCAAGCATTTCAAAAAGAATTAACACCAATCCTGTTTAAACTCTTCCAAAAAATTGAAGAGGAGGGAAAATTACTCAACACATTTTATGAAGCCAGCATTACCCTAATACAGATAAAGATAATACAAGAAAAGAAAATTACAGACCAATCTCTCTAATGAACATAGATGCAAAAATTCTCAACAAAATACTTGCAAATGGAATCCAACAACATATCAAAAGACTTATACATCACGATCAACTGGGATTTATTACTGGTATGCAAGGCTGGTTCAACATAAGAAAATGAATCAACTGAATACACCACATTAACAAATTGAAGGGGAAAAAAAAAACACATGATCATCTCAATCATTACAGATAAAGCACTTGACAAAATCCAGCATCTTTTTTTTGGATTAAAAAACACTTCAAAACATAGGAATAGAAGGAAAATTCCTCAATATGATAACAGGCATATATGAAAAACCCACAGCCAACGATGTACTCAATGGGGAAAGGTTGAAAACTTTCCCTCTAAGATTAGGAACAGACAAGGATGCCCACTGTCACCATTGTTATTCAATATTGTACTAGAAGGTCTAGGTAGGGTAATTAGACAAGAAAAAAATTAAAGGCATCCAAATAGGAAAAGAAGAAGTAAAATTCTCACTGTTCACAGATGACATGATCCTGTACTTAGAAAATCCTGAATTATTCATGACAAAGCTATTCGAGCTAATAAATGAGTTCAGCAAAGTGGCAGGATACAAGATCAACATGCAAAAATCAGTAATGTTTTTGTACACTAGTACTGAATAATCTGAGATGGAAATTAGGGGGAAAATTCTATTTACAATAGCAACCAAAAGACTCCAATACCTAGGAATTAATTTAACCAGAGAAGTACAGGACCTATATGCAGAAAACTACAAAACAATACTAAAAGAAATTTTAAAAGACCTAAACAAATGGAAAGACATTCCATGTTCATGGATTGGAAGAATAAATATCATGAAGATGTAAATCTTACCCAAACTGATTTGTAGATTCAATGCAATACCAACCAAAATCCCAACAACTTACTTTACAGAATTAGAAGTGGCAATTACCAAATTCATTTGGAAGGGAACGTGCACTCAAATAGCCAAAAGTATTCTGAAAAAGAAGAGCAACTGCCTGACCTTGAAACATATTACAAAGCTACAGTGGTCAAAACAGCATGGTACTGACATAAAGATAGACACATTAATCAGTGGAATAGAATTGAGAAACCAGAAACAAACCCTCACCTATGTCAGCTCTCCATAGCATGGGCCATCAGCTCTCTGTGGCATAGGCCGTCAGCTTTCTGCAGCACAGGCCATCAGCTTTCCATGGTGCAGGCTAGCTTGCCTTCACCAGGAGGCCCCGGGAATTGAACCTGGGGCCTTCTGTGTGGTAGATGGGAGCCCAATCACTTGAGCCACATCCACTTCCCTCAACTGGTTTTTGACAAACCTACCAAGTCCACATTAATGGGACAAAACAGTCTCTTCAACAAATGGTGCTGGAAGAAGTGGATATCTACAACCAAAAGAATGAAAGAGGACCCCTGTCTCACTCCCTATACAAGAATCAACTCAAAATGGATGAAAGACCTTAATATAAAAGCCATGACCGGGGGCCGGCCGTAGCCCAGTGGATAGGGCACCGGTATACCACATGGGAGACCCCGGGTTTGGTTCCTGGGGACCTCTCC
>PVKH010029670.1:0-12428 GCA_004027955.1 Chaetophractus vellerosus | reverse complement strand
AAAATATTTTTTAAATCCATAGTTGAACTTGCAAGAAAGAAAGGGAACTCCACAGGTGCCAGAAATAAAGGAGGAATTTAATGTCAGTATAGTAAGCTGTAAGCGTATCTGCTGATTCTGCAGCTTTACTGCATGGGGGCGGTGCTACTAAGTCCATAGAATCTAAAAACATATGCTCTAACATCCACACAGGGAGAGGAGATAAGGCTGTGGGCTGTGCAGATTGGGGAGTTGGATCTAAGACTTCTGTCTAAACTCGGGACTCTTGAAATATATAGCAGATTGTGTTTTCCAAAAATGGCTGCAACCATATCATGCCCTGTTTGCAATGTGATGTCAACAAGACTCCCATTGAGATGTGAATCCCATGTTCCCTCCCTGTAAATCTGGGTGGCCTGTAACTGTGATGGAAATTATACTATGTGATTTGCAAAGTTAAATCATGAACAGTGATGTGGCTTCTGCCTGCTGCCTGTTAGGATGCTTGCTCTTGTAACACTGTCATCTTGCTTTGAAGAACCAGAGGGACCATGTCGAGATCCCACTGCCTAGCTCTTCCCAAAGTACAGAATCACGAACAAAATAAATGGTTGTTAAGTTTGGGGTGACTTTTTATGTAGCAATTGATAACTGGGACAGAGGGCTACATCCTGAAGAAAGAGAGAAATGGAAAATAAAATACACTTATTTGCATAGAGAGATGACAAGAAAGACTGCTTCTCTGGCTTTTGGGGAAAAGTCTCGCCTGGGGTACTGAACCTACCTAAATGGTCCAGGAACCCACACAAACTGAGAGATTAAATGACAAATTGGTTCTGGGGTAAAAATGGCTGATTCAAATAAAAAACCTGGCAGAAACAAATGCAAAATTATTCTGAAATTCACTACAAGTCATAAGATATTCTCATAGAAAAACAAGACCTACCAAATACGAGCTCACAATCAAAATAAAAAACAACTTAGGAGGCAGCAATCCTTCATGATGAGCAAGAGTCAGTGAGCACAACAAATAGAGAATGAAAACCCCAAGAACTTCAGATAATAAAATGACAAACCAAAAGAGAATATAAACTAAGTCTATTTAAAATAATCAAAGATATAAAAGGAATTTAAACTCTAAGAAAAGAACAAGACATTTTGAAGAAAAAGGGAAGATAGCTTAAAAAAACTGATAGAACTTCACGAGTGTAAAAGGTAGCATAAACATAATTTAAAAAAGAACAACAACATAAAACATGTTTATTCAACTATATTGCATTGGACTGAGAAGAGAAATAATGAACTAGAAAATATACTTGAGGACATTATCCAGAATGCAGCATGGCGAGGTGGTAAATATGACAGAGTGGTTAAGCAATGTGGATGATAGAGAAGATCCAATATACATCAAAAAAGAGTTTCAGAATGAGAAAACCAGAGAGATGTGGGAAAATAATAACCAGATCTAACGGTTGAGAATTTTCCAAAATTTTTCAAGATTTGAGTGATACAAATCTTCAGATTCAAGAATCATACCTTACTTCAAACAGAAAAATAAAAATTAATCTATTTATAGAACTCTCCATTCAACAACAGCAGAATGCACTTTTTCTTCAAGTGCCCACAGGACAAATACCAAGATAGATCATGTCCTGGGTCATAAAGTAAATCTCAACAAATATAAAAGAATTGGGGGGCCAGCTTGATAGCCCAGTGGATAGGGCACCGGCATACCACATGGAAGGCCCCGGGTTCGGTTCCCAGGGACCTCTCCTAGTGGGCAGACCGCCTTGAGAATGGCAAGCCACCATGGGCGGGCCAGAGCTGCCGTGGGCAGGGCAAAAAGCTGCCACGGACAGGGCAAAAGCTGCCAGGGGTAGGGCAGGTCGCCCGCGAATGGAGCGCAGCCAGCCACCCGCGAACTGAAAGCCGGCCGTGAATGGAAGCAGAAGCCGCCCACAAGCAAGGAAAGCCGCGCTTGCGCAGTGACCAGTCTCGGCGCGTCGCCGCAGCGGGGGGAAGGGGAGATATGTAATAAAAATAAATAAATCTTTAAAAAAAATAAATAAATAAAAGAATTGAAGTCATACAAAGTGTGTTCTCTGTCCACAATGGAAGGAAACTAGAAATCAATAAAAGACAGATAACAGAAAAATTTCTAAACACTTGAAAACTAAACACCACACTTCTAAATAATCTATGGTTTAAAGAGGTAATCTCAACAGACATAAAAATACATTGAACTGAATGAAAATTAAAGTACAGCATATCAAAATTGGTGGGACACAACTCAAATGTGTTTGAGATCCTACATTTTGTAGCATTAATGTATGCATTTGAGAAGAAGAAAAGCCCAAAATCAATAACCCAAGTTTCCACCTCAAGAACCTAGAAAAAAAGAGCAAAATAACCCCCAATGCAAGCAGCAGAAAGGAAAGAAAAAAGATAAGAGCATTAACTAATGAAATTAGAAACAGAATAACAATGGAGAAAATCAAAGAAACACAGAGCTAGCTCTTTGAAAAGATCAAGAAGATTAACAAACCTCAAGCAAGACTGATTAAAAAAATAGAAGACACAAATTATGAATATCAGAAATGAAACAGGATATCACTATAGAACCTGCAGATATCAAAAAGGATAAGGGAATACTATGAACAACTCTAAGTAGATAAATTAGATGAAATGTACAACTTCCCTGAAAAACACAAATTACCACAACTCACCCAATGTGAAATAGGTAATTTGAATAGCCTTATAGGTATGAAGGAAATTGAATTCATATTAAAAACTTTCAAGAAAAAAAACAGAAACCTCCAGACCTAGATAGGTATATTGGAATATTCTACCAGATTTTTAAAAGAAAAATTAGCACTTATTTTATACCATGTCCTCCAGAAAATAGAAGAGGAGGGAACACTTCCCAATTCATCATATGAAGCTTGTCTTACCTTGATACCAATACCAGAGAAAGACAGTACAAAAAAGAAGTAAACTATAACCACTATCTGCATGAATATAGATGCAAAAGTCCTTAACAAAATATGAGCAACTAGAATTCAAAAATATGTAAAAAAAAATTAATGCACCATGACCAAGTGGGGTTAATTCCAGGGATGCAAAGCTTGTTCAATATTTGAAAATCAATGTAATCTACCACATTAACAAAGTAAAGAAGAAAAATCACATGATTATATCAATTAATACAGAAGAAGCATTTGACAACATTCTACACACATTCATGATAAAAACTCTCAGAAAGATAGGAAATGAGGGAACTTCCTCAACTTGATAAAGAGCATTTATGAAAAACCTTAGCTAACATTGTACTTAAGGGCAAAATATTGAAGTTTTCCCCTTAAACTTGGGAACACAAGGGTGTCTACTCATAGCACTCCTATTCAACAAAGTGCTGGGTGGTCTAGCCAGTGCAATAAGTCAAGAAAATAAAATAAAAGTCATACAGATCAGAAAGGAAGAAATAAAATTATACCTATTTGTAGATGACAGAATGGTTTCTGTAGAAAATCCCAAGTAATCTATTAACAAAACTCCCATAACTAATAAGTGAGTTCAGCAAGGTCACAGGGTAAAAGATAAACATGCAAAAATCAATTGTATTTTTATATACAAGCAATGAACTTGTGGGCACTGAAATTTTAAAATGCTATAGCATTTACAATTGCTCAAAAAAAGTAAAATATGTAGATGTAAATCTAACAAAATATGTACAAGACTTGTATGCTGAAAACTTACACAATACTATTGAAAGAAATTAAAGAATATCTCAATGGAGAGACATACTATGTTCATGGATTAGAAGACTCAACATAGTCAAAATGTCAATTCTGTCCACACTTTACCAGGATGAAGTTCATTCAAACCTTCATGGTGCATTTCAACAGACTTTACTTCATTTATAACACTGACTGGAGCAAAGGTGACAGCCATGTTTGGTTTGAGAACACCAGTCTCCACTCAACCCACAGAGACAGTACCAATACAAACATTTTTGTAGACATCCTGGAGGAGCAGATGAAGGGCTTGTCAGTTGGGTGAGTAGGTGGCACGATGCAATCCAGAGATTTAAGCAGCATGGTTCCATCGACATGGCCATCCATATGGGTGCCTTTCCATCCCTTGGGCCAAAGCGTGTTAGCACTTGGCTCCAGCATTTGCTACCCTTCCAACTGGAAATTGGCACAAATGCTACTGTGTCAGGGATGCCGCCAATTTTCTTAATGTAGGTGCTGACAGCCTTAATGATTTCCTCATATCTCTTCTGGCTGTAGAATGGCTGAGGAGACCATTTTGTTAACACTAACATTAGCTGTTGCACACCCATTGTGTAAGCCAAAAGGGCATGCTCACAGGTCTGCCCATTCTTAGACATACCAGCTTCAAATTCACCAACACCAGCAGCAACAATCAGGACAGCACAGTCAGCCTGAGATGTATCTGTAAGCATGTTTTAGAGTCTTTGTGTCTTGAGGCATCAGTGATGGTCATATAATACTTGCTGGTCTCAGATTTCCACAGAGAGATCTCAGTGGTGATACCAGGCTCGCTTTCAGCTTTCAGTTTATCCAAGACTGAGGCATATGTGAAGGTGCCCATTCCCATCTCAGCAGCCTTCTCATATTTTCTAGTTGTTCTTTTGTTGATTCCACTACATTTGTAGATCAGGTGGCCGGTAGTGGTGGATTTGCCTGATTCTTTGTGTCCAGTGATGACTATGTTGATACGAGTCTTTCCTTTTTCCATTTTGGTTTAAGATGTAGCGATTGTTTTCATGACACCTGTGTTCTTGCAGTAAAGAGAGTGTGAAAAGGTACCACTGATTTTTTACAAAGGTGCAAAAGCAATTCACTGGAGGAAATACAGTCTTTTCAACAAATGGTGCTGGAGTATTTGGACATCCCTAGGCAAAAATACAAAACTTGACCCAAGTTTCATACCTTATACAAAAATCAACTGAAAATGTATCACAGACTTAAATATAAAATGTAATACTATACACTCCCAGGAAAAAACATAGGAGATCATCTTTGGGATTTAGGGCTAGGAAAGGTAGACTTAGCACCAAAAACACAATCTATAAAAGGGAAAATTGATAAATTGGACTTCATTACTATTAAAAACCTTTGTTCTGTGAAAGACCCTCTTAGGAGGATGAAATGACAAAGTACACAGTGGGAGAAAAATATCCACAAACCACATATTCAATGAAAATATAGTATCTGGAATATATTAAGCACTCTCAAAACTCAACATTAATAAAGCAAACAATCCATTTAGAATATGGACATAAAACATGGAGGCATTTCACCAAAGAAGCTATACAGATGGCAACTAAGCATATGAAAACAGCATCATTAGCTGTTAGGGAAACACAAATTAAAACCTCATGAGAACCACTATACACTTTAGAATGGCTAAAATTAAAAATAGTGACCACATCAAATGTTGATGAGTATGCAGACAAACTGGATAACTCATACATTGCTGGGTATAGCCATTCAGAAAAACAGTTTGGCAACTTCTTAAAAAACTAAACATGCAACTATCATAGGACCCAGCAATTGTACTCCTGGGCATTTGTCCCAGAGAAATGATGGCTTATAGTCATACAAAAACCTGTACAAAAATGTTTACAGAAGCTTTATTTGTAATAGCCAAAAATTGGAAAAATCCCAGATGCCCTTTGACTTCTGAATGATTAAACAAATTGTGGCGCATCCTTGCCATGGAATACTACTCAGCAATAAAAAGGAACGAACTATTAATGCATGCAAAAATCTGGATGAATCTCTAGGGTATTATGTTGAGTGATAAAAGCCAATCCCAAAAGGTTACATGCACTATGATTCCATAAACATACCCTTTTGAAATAACAAAATTATAGAAATAGAGAACAGATAGTGGTTTCCACTCAACAAAGTCAGCTCCTGGTGACCCTGGTGTCCTGCCATGTGGTGAAGCAGGATGGATGCCAATCTCTGCAAGGTCCCTGCCTTCCCCTCCAGAATCTACTGTCTCCCAGAGCTCAGTTGTAGGTGACCAGGCACAGGGCTTGTCTCTTTCCGGGCCTCCGCTCTACTGTCTTCCCAAGTTTGGCTGTCGGGCATATGGCTTGTTTTCTTCAGCCTTGAGCTGCTCTGTTGGCCCAACATCTTGGAGGCTTTGTGCTTCAGGTTTGGCTGCTAGTGTCCTCAAGTCCTCTCTCTCACATGGCCGGGTCAAAATGACAGACTCCCTTTTCTGTGTCCTCTTTCTCTCTGTGCCTCTGTTTTTATAAGACCCAGCAAGAGGGTGGAGATCCAACCTGTGTCATGCCTCACTGACATAGTCCAATCAAAAGCAATCTCTTCAAGTGATACAATCAAGATCCCTTAACCAAATCTAATGCAAAGGGTCTCTCACACCCAAAGGAATGTATTAGTTCAAAACAATCTTTTTTTGGGGATTCACCACATTCAAACTGTCACACACACCCAGAAATAACAATCATAAATATTTGTGCACCTAACCAAGGTGCCCAAAAATACATGAGGCAAACATGAAGTGAGAAATAGACACATCTACAATAATAGTTGGAGACTTCAATATACCACTATCATCAGTAGATAGAATATTTAGGCAGAAGATCCATAAGGAAACAGAGAACTTGAATCATATGATAAATGAACTAGACCTAATGGACATTTACAGAACATTGCATCCCAAAACAGCAGAATAAACATTCTTCTCAAGAGCACATAGCTCATTCTCCAGGAAAGACCACATAGTGGGTCACAAAGCAAGTCTCGATCAATTTTAAAAGATTGAAATTATACAAAGCATCTTCTCTGACCATAATGGAATGAAGCTGGAAATAAAAAACATGTGGAGAACTGGAAAATCCACATATATATGGAAGCTAAATAACACACTCAAACAATCAGTGGGCCAAAGAAGAAATTACAAGTGAAATCAGTAAATATCTTGAGATGAATGAAAACGAGAACATAACATATCAAAATTTATGGGATGCAGCAAAGCCAATGCTGAGAAGGAAATTTATAGCCCTAAATGCTTACATTATAAATGAGCTGAAATCAAAGACCTAACTGTACAGCTGGAGGAACTAGAAAAAAAAGAGCAAACTATTCCTAAAGCAAATAGAAGGAAAGAGATAACAAAGATTAGAGCAGAAATAAGTGAAATTGAGAGTAAAAAAACAGAATTAACAAAAGCAAAAGTTGGTTCTTTGAGAAGATCAGTAAAATTGGCAAACCCTTAGAGTGACAGAAAAAAAAGAAAACACAAATAAATAATATTAGAAATGGGGGGAGGATATTACTACTGACCCCACAGAAATGAAAAGGTTCATAGTATACTATGAACAACTGTCTGCCAACAAATTAGACAACCTAGATGAAATGGATAAATTCCTAGAAACACACGGACAACCTACACTGACTCTAGAAGAAATAGATCTCAACAGACCATTTACAAGTAAAGGGATTAATCAGTCACCAGAAACCTTCCAACAAAGAAAACACCAGGATCAGATGGCTTCACAGGTGAATTCTACCAATCAATCTAAGAAGAATTGATACCAATCCTGCTCAAAATATTTAAAAAAATTGATTCTATGAGGCCAACATCACCCTAATACCAAAGCCAAATAAAGATACCACAAGAAAAGAAAATTACATCCTAATGAATGTCGATGCAAAAATCTTCAACAAAATAATTACAGATCGAATCCAACAGCACACTAAAAGAATTATACACCATAATCAAGTGAGTTTTATCCCTGATTTGCAAAGGTGGTTTGACATAAGAAAATCAACTAATAAAACACACCGCATTAATGGAACGAAGGGGAAAAACAAATGATCATCTCAATTGATGTAGAAAAGGCATTTGACAAAAGCCAACATACTTTTCTTGAGAAAAACAATTAGAAAAACAGGAATAGAAGGAAATCCCCTCAACACGATAAAGGGCACATATGAAAAACCCACATCTACTATTAAAAAAAACAAAGAAAATGACAAATGTTTGGAGAGGATGTGGAGAAATAAGAACACTCATTCATTGGTGTTGGGGGTGTAAAATGGTGCAGCTGCTGTGGAAGACAGTTTGGCAGTTCCTCAGAAAATATGACTTGGCAATCCCACTATTAGGTATGTACCCAAAAGAACTGAAAGGAGAGACTTGAACACATATTTGCACACTGATGTTCATAGTGGCATTGTTCACAATTGCCAAAAGATAAAAGCAACACAAGTGTCTATCACCCGAAGAATGTATAAACAAAATGTGGTACATACATGCAACGGAATATTGTTCAGCTCTAATATGGAACAAAATCCTGATACAGCTGATAACATGGATGAACATTGAAGACATTGTGTTGAGTGAAATAAGCCAGACACAAAAGGACAGATATTGTATGATCTCACTGATATGAACTAATTATAATAAGCAAACTCGTAGAGTTAGAATCTAGAATATAGGTTACTGGGAGCAGGATTGGGAGTTGAGAATGGGGAGTTAATGCTTTTTTTTTTTTTTAAGATTTAAAAAAATTTTTTTATATTTATTTATTATACATCCCCCCCTTTTTGCTTGTTCTTGCTGTGTTCATTTTTCTCTGCATTCTTCTGTGTCTGCTTGTCTCCCCCTGCTGGGGCGACCTGCCGAGTCAGCTCACCAGAGTGGTGGCCCGCCTGCTCGTGGGGGCTCGCCTTTTTGCCCGCCCACGTTGGCTTGCCTTCTCAAGGCGGTCCGCCCATTCGAGGAGGCCCAGGGACCGAACCTGGGGCCTCCCATGTGGTAAACCGGCGCCCTACCAACTGGGCTATACAGCTGGCCCCTTAATGCTTAATTTGTACAGTTTCTTTTTTTGTTGTTGTTACATATCCCTCCCTTTCTGCCTGCTCTTGCTGTGTGTTCATTTTTTTGTGTGTGTGTGTTCTTCTATGTCTGCTTTTTGTCTCCCCCCGTTGCGGTGATGCGCCGAGTTGGCCCACCATGCAGGCGGCTTGCCCCGCTCGTGGGTGGTTCTGTTCCGTTTTGTGGGCGACTCGGCTCTGTTTTTCTTTTTTTGCGGGCGGCTCAGCTCCATTTCATGGGTGACTTGACCTGCCTGTGGCGGCTTTGCCCTGCCCATGGCGGCTTTTTGCCCTGCCCACGGCGGCTTTGCCACGCCCACGGCAGCTTGCCCCCTCAAGGTGGTCTGTCTGCTCGGAGAGGTCCCCGGGAACTGAACCCGGGGCCTCCCATGTGGTGTACCAGCGCCCTATCCACTGGGCTACAGCTGGCCCCCAGAGTTTCTATTTAAGTTGATTGTAAAGTTTTGGAAATGGATAGTGATGATAGCACATGATTATAAGTGTAATTAACAACATTGAATTATATATGTGAATAAGGCTAAAAGAGGAAATTTTAGGTTGTATATACGTTACTAGAATAAAAATTAAAAGATAAAAAAAATCTATGATTAATGTGGCACATTCTTCCAAGAGCTCAAATCACTTTCATATATAACATATTACTGAATTCATGCCCACTAAGTTTTTATAATGAGGTTAAAAATTAGCCTTGGAACTTCCCAAAGGATTACTATGCAGATTTACAAATGAATCATCCAACAGATGGTAAGACTTGGATTTTTGCATGCTGTGCACTCATTAGCATACTTCAAGGTCATAGGTATTGAAAATTTTCCCTTAAATGTTGATGTGTATACTCTGAATTAGTGAAAATCTGAACTATAGAAAACTTTAAAAGAAATGCTGTCTTCTAATTCTCAAGGAACTACCTTTCACTAATCATTAAAACGTGTCAAGTAGGTTTCACTCTTAATAGATAAGCTTCTTTTTAATTAGTATTCTAAATGAATGCTGTCAAATTTCTTGAAATCACTCTTCCATTAATCTTGTTTACATCATTACTCTCCTGAACAGACTCATTTTTTTACAGATGACAAAGAGAAATCAAGGCCCTTCCTCTTGGAATTGATGGTTTCACTATATGGTGATCCACTACAGCAGATGAATTTCTAAATAGACTTTGAAAATTATTTAGGGGTTGTGCCTATCAATCGGGTAAGGAGAGATGCAAGGTGTGTGTTGAAGAAAGTTGTGCATAGTTCTTCCTGCTCACTCTATAGCCTTGTGTTATGCACTGGTGTTTTAGTTTCCCAGGTGCTAAAACAAATACCATATAATGGGTTGTCTTACAAACAGGAACTTCTTGGTTCATGGTTTCAGAGGCTACAATGCAGGCTTTCTCCCAGGCTTAGTATCTTCTGGCTGGCCAGCAACCTTTGGGCTCCTTGGCTTTTCTGTTACATGGCAATGCACATGGTGGCATCTTCTCCTTTCTCTTTTGGGTTCCACTGATGGCCATCTTCTGGCTGCTCCCCATGACTTCTCCTTCCATGTTCAGTTTCCTCTGTTCATAAGTTCTTCAACCATATTGGATTAAGACCCATCCTCATTCAGTTTGGGCATGCATTAACTAATAACATCTTCAAACATCCTATTTATAAATGGATTCACACCCATAGGACCAGGGGTCTGTGGATCTGAACATGCCTTTTGTGGGGGACATGATTCAACCCCAACAACTGCTTATTATGATAACTTGCTTTGCATTTTCCATAAGAAGCCAGAAGACATAGCTTCTATGAAGGAGCCGAAGAAAGCCATAAGAAGAGAAGCAGGTTGATTTTGAATTCCAGACACAAAAGGAAACAATGCAAGGAAGGTAAATATGCAGCATAGGAATTAAAATCTACATAGAAAGAAATAACATTGAACGAATTGTAATCAACGATTGGAAGACAAACTTCAAAAACACTGAGTATAAATGAATAATGAAGAATTGAAAATGATGTGACAAGAAAATAGATTAGAGAAAGAAAAAAAAACCTAACATGAGTAAATGATTCGTAGATATTCTGAGACTAAAACCAAACAACTGGAACAGAAGCAGTAATCAAAAACAAAGTTGAAGGCACTTCCCTGAACAGAAGAAAATAAGACTTGAGTTTGCAGATTGAAAGGGCTCGCTGTGTTCTAGAAAAATAAATTTTAAAAACCCAGTAAAAACAAAACTCCACAGCTACATATATGCTAGTAAATATATTTTGAATTACAAAGATAATTCAAAGGAAATCTAAATTTGCTTACAAAGGGAAAAATTACCAGACTTGGTTCCTAATTCTCTTTTGAGCATATAAATAGCAGAAAATGACTGAGACATCTGTTCAGAGTTTAATGTAAATTCAATAAATATGTGCTCAAGTTGCCATTCATGTGTATCTTATTAACCTACAGAGCATTCTAAGAATTATACAAGGATATACTTCAGCCAGTTGAAACATGAATTAAAATAAGTTCTTCAGAGCTGTGCTGTCCTATACTGTGGGACCGATGTGCTTCTTGAGCACTTGAAATGTGGCTAGTCCTCACTGAGATCTGCTGTCAGTATAAAATACACGCTGAGTTTTGAAAAAAAAAGAATGCAAAAATATCAATGATTTTTTTTTACATTGATTACATGTTAAAATTGTATTTTGGATATTTTTGATTGAAGAAAATATTAAAATTAATTTTATTTGTTTCTTTTTTACTAAAAATTTAGCTACTAGAAAATTTAAAGTTGCATATGTGGTTGCATCTGTTCTATTAGACAGTGCTGCTCCTGATTATAAATTATCATTTTAAAGTACTGTTCTACATAAGGCTAGAAAACAAAACATGATATAAAACACAGTTCTTAACAGTGATGCTTCTTAATATTAAAATAGAAATTCAGTCATAAAATCTAAAATCTCACATAATATTAATGAAAATGAGTAGAGGGATGGGGAAGGATGGGGTAGTTAATTTCATTATCTCATGCAGTCAGGAGGCAATGGATACTTCTAGAAACAGTTTAAAGAATTAATAATTAAAAATTTAAAGATATCTATCATAGTTTCGCAATCTGTATTAAAACACATTACAGTTTTATATATATATATTTTTTTTAAGAGGCAAAACTAAAACAAAAAATCATGGGCATTAATTATTTCACAAGATTTCGTAAGATTGACTCAACCCGCTATTCTGCATCTACTTTCAATCCCTAAGGTTTCTGTGAATTTTCAGGAATTTCTTGGGTTTCTTCTCACTACTTCTGGCTATGATTTCCTCAGTCTGTTGAAGTTTTCCTACACTTTGTATCTTGTAGATCTTTTTTTTTTTTAAACTATTTATTTATTTATTTATTTATTGTTACTAATCCCCTCCCCCCTTCTGCTTGCTCTTGCTGTGTGTCCATTCTTCTGTGTTCTTCTATGTCTGCTTCTTGTCTCCCCCCGTCTTTGCGGTGACGCGCTGAGTCGGCCCTCCACACAGGCAGCTCGCCCTGCTCATGGGTGGCTCCATTCCGTTTCATGGGCAGCT
>PVKH010029669.1:0-12622 GCA_004027955.1 Chaetophractus vellerosus | reverse complement strand
ATGCGACGCTTCCCTTTTATACTAACTTTGAGTATTGCTCACCCGTCCAAATCATGAGCCAAAGCACAATCCAGATTTCGTGCGTCAATTCCCAAGGAAGTGGCCCGTTTCCTTGAAAATGTACACAGCCTCCCCGGAATGTTTCTAATACTTATCTTGGTGCTTGCTTGCCCTGGAACAAAGAACTGTTAGTTCTTGCTTTAGTCCATAGGGTCACCGCCCAATTTCTCTGCCTTTTATACTGACTATATGCTGACCAAAGAAATATTAGTTGCTGATTGTCAGAGTTTAAAGTTTGAACAATACTCAATAATTTTTTCCCAATACATAAGAACAGGAAGAAAGGCTTGAAGACAGGGAATAAGGCTAGGAGGGGAGAGGAACTGAAGCACAGGAGCATTAGCCTTGGACAAGAGAATATAAGGATGAGCAATGGATGCAAATGAGTTTAAAGAAAGAAAGCGCCTCCATTTTCCTCATGAAGCAGTTGAGGTCATCTGCTAAGTAGAAGGTAGGAGGGTAGGATATTTTAGGAGAAAGTGGAAAATTCAGAATAGCTGTTCATGGAACAGAGGAAGCTAATTAGGGACCCGTAAAAGGATTATGAGGCAGAGATGTAAGCCCACTTGAGACTGGCCACTATAAATTTGTATTGGTTCAAGCATATGCCATTTGGGTATGCCAAATCTCACTTCTTAAAATTTAAAGGAGTTTTGAGGAATAATTTAAACTTCAGTTACTGGGAAACAAACATCTTTACAAAAGAAAAATTTCCAGAGTTTTCTATACCAAGAAAACAACTAAAGATGTTGAGGGAACAAGATTGGGAATCAGAGTGGAGAAAGCGAATAAAGTTTTCCCAATATAATGATACCATACCCCTAAAAGGAGGGCCTTCTAGAACAAAGGAAAAATCACTAGAACAGATCTGTAAGGTTTTCCTTTTCCTCTTGATTAGAAGATTGGAGCATGGAGAAATGAGAATTTTAATACCTGTAAATAACAGCTAAATAATCTATTGTCCACTATCTTGTATTTTGTAAATTAATCTTTTTTGAAAATTTAAACAAAGACAGGATCTTGATCTTCAGTTTTCCTAGAAAATGAATGTTTTGCCCCTAAGATCTTTTATATAGTAAACTGCCTAACTGCCCTTCAGAATTCAGTGTTGCTAACATTGCAATCCAGTTATGCTACATTCCAGCATTACACAACTTAATCACTCTAAAAGACTTTTCTAAGATGCCTTATGTAATAAATATGAACTATTAGTTTGTAATTAAGTGGCTAAAACCTTAGAAGTCCATGAGATTGATGAGGGTAAATATGTAGAAGTAAAGAGAAGAAAGGACCAGCTCTAAAGAACCAACATATTAGAAGTAGACAGAGGAGGGATGCTGTGAAAGAAATAGATTTTTCATCACAGAAGCTTTTTTATTTCATGTATTGTTTAATAAACAGTCTAAGGATCAATCTTCTGAAACAATGACTGCTTGCAGCATGAGGGTAGGTTACTGATAGTGGTATTCCACATCATTCGTATTTCAAGTACAGGGTTTCTCTGGGAGCCATGGTGGAGCTAGTAATTGCAATGGAACACAGCCGCTGTCCAATGTGTTCTTTAAATCTACCACACTTGTAGAGTGTTTTTCCTTCTGTATCCAGTCCATTGTCAGACATTTAGGAAGTGAGGCAGATACATATGACTCTAACAACAATGAGAATATATTATAGTCACCCATATCCTGCAGAAACTATCAAATCTACACGCTTATCAAATTTGCTAGGCTCTCTAATATAATTGGCAGTTATTTCATAGTTGAAACTCAATTAAAAAATAAATCTATCTCCTAGAGCCTGCCTTATGGAATGAAAGCTAAAGTTTGTAATAAGCTATAACGAAGAATTTGGTTAAATGTATACATCTTGAAAATGTAATGTTTATTTTTATGATTTTAAATTAAATTGGAAATTGTTATGTGGTCTTTATTTCAGATATTTTCCAAGTATGGCAAAGTTGTAAAGTAAGTATTCACATTAAATTTTGAAACTTCATTTAAAAGGTTATCTGATTAAAAATAAAAACAAAAACTGAAAGAAAAAAAAGGTTATCTGAATATGTCTCCTTTTTTGTTTTGTTTTGTTTTTTAATTTTATTTTTAAAGAAGCTTTAGATTCCATAAATGATACATTGAAAATATACAGGGATTCCCATATACCCCACCTCCTCCCCCTTCTCCACTTTTCTCCTCTGACATCTTTCATTGGTGTGGTACATTTCTTACAATTGATGAACACATATTGAAGCATTGCTACTAACCACGCTCAATAGTTTACAATATAGTTTTCACTTTGCACCGCACATTTTTATAGGTTTTGACAAGGTGCTTAATGACCTATATCCATCATCACATTGTCATGCAGGACAATTCCAATGTCCCAAAAATGCCCTCTTATTACATCTATTCTTCCCTTTCCCTCCCCTCAGAATCTCTGGTGACCACTGCCTTTATATCAGTGTTACAAGTTCTTCCATTACTAGAATAATAATAAGTCTACTTTAATCCATAGTTGTATTTCCCCATTATGCTTATTCATTCCTCAGTCTTGAGGATTTTAGGATGGTGATGCCCACTCTGTTTCTGATTGAGCATTATTTTTTAAATGGAAGTGGGTTTACTATTTTTTTATACTTGATATAACAGAGAAAATAAATATATTCCTATTAACATTTTGATGTATATTTCATGTATATCCATGGACACACGTAGACAATTTTTAAGGAAAGACTCAATTCTGTATATGCAATTTTGTTCTTTTTTTTACTTGACATTATATCATAAATATCTTAAAGATACATGTTTAATAGTTTCACAGTATTCCATTAGATTTCAGAATTCATTTAAACAATCTTTAAAATTTCTTACCATATTGCTAAGAACTAAAACTAATTCTGTTATCAAATATAAGACATTAATGGCTCTGGTTAACAAATACTTTAGTTACTAGAAAGTTATTATTAAGTATACTATAAATAGATCTGTTTGTTAAATAAATAGAATGAAAGAAACAAACATTTCAATGTATATGGCATGCAAAGTGCTTATGAGACTGGTAAATAAATAGAAAACATTCTCTGCCTTTGTTGGATATCAAAGGAAAGACTGGAAACAAAAATAGTAATGGTGATAATGTCATTTGGGGTTAGAGTTAAGAGAAAAAAGTAATTGAAGGGTCTTATCTTTAATTCACTATTTTAAATAAATCAAGCAACTATATTATGGTGCAAAAAAAAGTAAAAGCAAGATACTGTCATTCTAAATATCTTATAACAAGTACTTTATGATACCTTCTGGTACATATTTAAAATTCCAAGAATTTAGAGCATATTTATCTTTACTGGGTATTTTTCTTCTAGCTTTCCACAAATGGATTTTAAATAGTTGAAATTCATTTGTCTCTTGAGATTATTAACTTCATTTAAACTTACTTCTCAATTAAAAATCATTATCAAAAATGCTTCTGGATAGATTTTTTGGTCTTCAAAATATGCAGCAATCATCACCATCAATCAAAACACTAATAATGTTGGTGATGATATCTAATACTTAATGAGCACATATTATAAGGTGCACATTGTTCTAATCTCTTTACATATATTTTCTCACTTAATTTTCACAACTACCTTATAAAATAGATATACTGTTATTATCTCAGTATTGGAGATGAGGTAGCATGTAAATCTAAGATCCTATTAAGTTAGTGGTAGACAAGATTTGAATCCAACAACTTGATTCCAGATCCTCTTAGCCATAGCATTTACCTTTTCTTAATTTTTTTTCCTCTCTGAATGAATCTCCTTACAAATATATAATTATAAATCATGAGAATACAGTGACGATAAAGACACAGAGTTGTAAGCACCTGTAAACAGAGAATACCAGGTCTATTCTAAAGAGTCAAGGCTTCTTTGAGTCAGTGTTCTTTGAGTAGAAACCTAAAGGATAAATTAAGCAGACACAAAGTATGGGAGTAACATTTTGGGAAGGCGGTCTAGCTTGTACAAAGGACCTGTGGTAAGAGAAAATAAAGCGAGATCAAATAACAGGAAGAAAGCCATTATGACTGGCATTAGTGAGCTAGGAAGAGAGGCACAAGATGGGGCCAGACACCACGCGCCCGCGAGCAGGCAAGGCCGCCACGCAGTGAGCTGACTTGGCGGGTCACAGCAACGGGGGGAGGAGACAAGCAGACACAGAAAAAGAACGCAAAAAAATCAACACAGCAAGAACAAGTGGGGGGGGGGTGATATATAATAAAATTTAACAAAATAAAATTAAATTAAAAAGATGGGACCAGAGATGGAAGCAGTTTCCTGATGCTTTTTGGCTAAGTTACCAGAGATTTGGTTATCATCTCAAGAACACTGGGAATTCACTGAAGAATTTTAAATGAGAGGCTACATGATTTGATTTTTTTTTTTTAAAGCTTATTATGGCTTCAATGTAAAGAATGGATTGGAGGGGAACAGAGTAGATGAAGGGAGACTAGTCAGAAAGTTCTAACATTACAGTAGGCCAGGGGAGAGATGGTGATATTTGGACTAAGATGGTACAGGTAAAGATGTAGAAACTGGTCAGATTTGAAAGATGGTCAAATATGAGAGAATTTAAGAAATAAAATGAGTAATACTTAGCTATGCTAAGAAGTGTTATGAGTGATACCAGGTTTCCCAGAATAGTGTCTGCTTCATATTGCGTACTTAATAAATATTTGTTTAAATGAGTAAATAATGTAACTTATATTAAGAAATGGTACCACCATCTATCTCGTCTACCATGCTCTAAAGAAACCCAGCAATCATCCTAGATTTACCCTTTTAAATCATTGGTGTTATTTGTATGATATTTTTCTGTTACCATAGCAGGTAAATGTAGTACTTATCCCTATTGTAGTTGGTTTATAGGTCCCACTCCCCCAATAGACTAAGCTTTTTCCTGAGGGTAAAACTCTGCCTTTATATTATCAGTGCTTAGTGCCTGGGCTTGAGGTTAATGGAGTGATTGAATGACCAAAATGAATAAACAAACAGATACTCTTTTTTAAAAATTATTATTTGTTTATTCACAAATACTCTTTTGAGAAACTGCATTTGCCATCTGTCTACCTTTTTATTCTGACATATTGAGCTAGTCACAACAGATTACATAAATAGCCTTAACGGTGTTTATATTCAAATAGGTGAGATGAGGCATTGTTTGTACATAAATTACTTCAGTAGAGACCAGCAGAAAAGGAAGAGAAATCTCCAAGTGAAGAGTGTAGGAAACTGACACTTGATCTGAACATTGAATGAGTAAAATTTTAATGTGCAAAGATTGAGAACTGACAAACACTGAGTGGTTTATTTTGGCTAGAGTTCATAGTTTGGGGTGGGGGCAGTGGTGAAAGTTGAGAGAGATGGGAGTTATTATAGAGAATCTTCATTGCTGAGCCAAATAGGCAATTGGAAGCACCAAAGATTTTTGAGCAAACGTATAATGTTATTTTATTTATTCCTTAAAAAGAAAAGCTTTCTATTAGTAGATGAGAGAGAATTAAAATCAAGAGAACCTGTTAAAATAGGCTATTAAAACAGTATTGAGGGGCCGGCTCGATAGCCCAGTGGATAGGGCACCGGCATACCACATGGGAGGCCCCAGGTTCGGTTCCCGGGGACCTCTCCTAGCGGGCAGACCGCCTTGAGAAGGGCAAGCCGCCATGGGCAGGCCAGAGCCGCCGTGGGCAGGGCAAGAAGCTGCCATAGACAGGCAAAAGCCGCCATGGGCAGGGCAGGTTGCCCGCGAATGGAGCGCAGCCAGCCACCCGCGAACTGAAAGCTGGCCATGAATGGAGGCAGAAGCCGCCCACAAGCGGGGAAAGCTGCGCCTGCGCAATGACCAGTCTCCGCGCGTCGCCGCAGCGGGGGGAAGGGGAGATATGTAATAAAATAAATAAATCTTAAAAAAAAAAAAAAACAGTATTGACACCATGGGCAGGAGTGGCAGGAATGAAAAGAAGGGGAAAATGAGAGTAATTATTAATTGGGGATGATTTAGAAAACTAACAACTTCTTCTGAAATAGAGCTTTAAAAAATGGCTTATGATTAACACAGCTTTACAAGCATTATGAAAAAATTATAGACATCATCCTAAATACTTTAATGCATATTTTCTAAAAGTAGGGATATTCTCTTATATAAGCACAGTACAGTTATCAACTTCATAAATTTATATTGATACAATACTTTTATCAGATCTGCCATGTTTTGATTTTGTCAGTTGACCTAATAATATCCTACATAAAATTTTTCACCTCTAGTACAGGATCCAGTCTGGATGGGCTATCCTATCTTTTTAGCCTACCTTAATGTGGAACATTTCCTCAGACTTTCTTTGCTTTTATGACAGTGACATTAATGAATACAGCTCTTCCCCTCTTATTTTTCCTGTTTGTGTTTGTCGACTGTTTCCTTATGATTCGACTGGGGCTATGTATTCTTGGCTGGTATACTGCACAGGTGATGTTTTGTTCTCTATCACATCTGGAAGCAGAGTATCCATTTGTCCCTCACTCAGATACATTGAGTGGTTCAACCATTGAACTACAGATTCTTTAAAAGAATATTAGGAATACAATTAAACTCTAAAACTTAGAAAAATAATACAAAATACTACATTTTGTCTAGAAGAGAATACCTCAGTTTTGTTTTTTGCAGGGTGAGTAAAGAGGAATTTTAGTAAAGTATAGTAAAGAGAATTTTTACTTATTCTTCAAGATTCCTTTGTCTCTATAATCTCTTTATGTCATCCTTCAACCTCTGATTAATGTTTGATTTATCAGAACTTCCTAATCGTAGCCATGCTCAGAATGTTAAATCTGTATCAAATTTTCCCATTTCCATTCTTCTGGACATCCCATGACTTCGAAGAGTCAGCTGATTTGTCAAATGTATTAATTTACCTTTGTAAATGTTTTTTTTTAAGATTTATTTTTATTTATTATATATCCCCCCCTTGCTGCTTGTTCTTGTGTTCATTGCTTTTTGCGTTCTTCTGTGTCTGCTTGTCTCCCCCTGCTGCCACTTCCTGCCAAGTCAGCTCACCACCCGGCAGCTTGCTCTGCTCGCGACATCTTGCCCTTGCCCGCGGCGTCTTGCCCTTCCCTGCTGCATCTTGCCCTTGCCCGCGGTGTCTTGCCCTTGCCTGCAGCAGCTTGCCTTCTCAAGGCGGTCTGCCTGCTCAAGGAGGCCCCGGGAACTGAACCCAGGGCTTCCCATGTGGTAAATCGGAGCCGTACCAATTGAGCTACAGCCAGTTCCCATTTGTAAATGTTTTATTTCTTTTTAAAGAAACTTGGGTATTCCAATTATTTATTAATATGTTTTGTTTATTGCCGTCTCCTTTGTTCAAACTGGCTGTTTATTTTTGTTTTAAGGGTTACTATAATGAAAGATAAAGATACCAGGAAGAGTAAAGGGGTTGCATTTATTTTATTTTTGGATAAAGAATCTGCTCAAAACTGCACCAGGGCAATAAACAACAAACAGGTAAGCCATTCATTCCCCGCAAAGTTTTTTTGTTTGTTTGTTTGTTTTAAAGAAGCTTTAGATTACATAAATGTTACATCACAAAAATATAGGGGATTTCCATATACCACACCCCCCCTTACTTTCCCCATTAACAACATCGTTCATTAGTATTGTACATTTGTTACAATTGATGAACACATATTGAAACACTGCTGCTAACCATGAACTATAGCTTACGTTATAGTTTACACTTTGCACTGTGCGATTTTATAGGTTTTGACAAAATGTATAATGTCCAGTATCTGTCATTGCAATGTTATGGAGCACAATTCCAGTGTCCCAAAAATGTCCTATGTTATACCTATTCTCCCCTCTCCCTCTCCTCAGAACTTCTGGTAACCCCTGCTTTATATCAATGTTACAAGTTCTTGCATTACTAGAATGATAATTAGTCTAATTTAGTCCATAGTTGCATTTCCCCCTTTATGTTTGTTCATTTCTCAATCTTGAGGATTTGGGGGATGGTGATGCCCACTCTGTTCATGGTTTGATAGGGGGCTTAGATCCCATGGGGCAGATGGATGGACCTGTCTTGCTTGCAGTTGTGGATACTCTGTTTTTTGGGTATGGGCATTGTCCATCATCATCATTTTGTTAATTATCCTGGGCAAGTCCAATGAATTGGCAAGTAGACTGTAACTCTGCTGAGATTCAGTGTTCAACCGGCAGATGAACAAACCGAAGTTTTAAGTATCTGGGATGTATTTTAACAAGTATAGTGCTAATTATAGGTTCAAATAAAAGGGGCAGAAGAGCCATGTAAATGAGTCTAACTCTGTTACATTGGGAAGATAGATTATCGTATATTCCAAAGTAAGGCCCACTGACAAGGTGCCAAATTCCTGAGCTTATCTGCCCTGCCTGTAGTGTCCAGATGTCTCTAGAGCCCTTGGGAACCCTTCTCTTTGAGGCACTGTTTACTGTGTCAGTCAATGAGATCCTGCTGAGATGTGCATAAGCGTTACCTCTGGGATGACCTCCCGACTCACTCCTTCGCTAAGCACTGCCCATGTACTCAGGATTCTTGCTGATCTGTTCGAGGATGTTGCGGGATTTTCCAGGATGGGAATTCAACATTCTTTCAGTTATTGTGTGGGTCTCCACCCACGAAGACAGCATCCCATGGCCACTTGAACACATTCATATGCCATAAAGGCATGCCCCAGGTGCATCCCTCCCCACACATCCCCCCATCATTGACACCCTGCACCAATGATCCTCCCCTGCCACAGTTGTAACCCTTCTGTGATCCAGAACCTCCCCAAAAACAAAGCCAAAAATAAAAATAAGAAAATAATAATAAATAACAAATAAAATACAAAATTAAAAATTAAGAAAAACAAAATAAAATTTTTTCATCATTCATCACCATAAGATCTATTGTCTTTTATGTACAGTGACAATTTCTTCCATATGTTCCCCGTCTTTGACTTTTTTTTCCTTATCTTCAAAGAAGTTTTGGTTACAGAAAAGTCACATAGAAAATATGGGGGATTCCCCTATACCCAACCTCTCCCCCCTCCCACTCTCCCCTATTAATAACACTTTACATGTGGATGGTACATTTGTTACAGTTGATGTACGCATATTGAAACATTGCTACTGACCATGGTCAGTGGTTTACATTATAGTTTACATTTTGCACTGTACACTTTTATAGGTTTTGACAAAATTTAAAATGGCCTGTAACCATCATTGCAAGATCACACAGAACAATTCCAATGCCCTGAAAATGTCCTGTGTTCCATCTATTCTTTTCTTCCCTCTGCCTTCCATCAGAACCCATGGTTACCACCAAGTTTCAATTTTTGAAGAATAAGGATCATAGTTACATGCAGTAATATTGAGGGCTTGACATATTGGTCTGCTTTCTTTTATTAGTCACTGCCTGTGTTCTCAAGAGATTCTTGCCCTTTCTAATTAACATAGCAGGACTCCCCAGGATGGCAATTTAATATTTTCTTGTTTATTACGTGGGTCTCCATCCACTGAGATAACACACTATGACAAGATCAACACTTTCATATTTCATAGAAGCTTGCCCCAGGTGCGCCCTATCCCACATATCCCCCCATCCCCAAAACCCTGCATCAGTAACCCTCCCCTGCCGTGTTTCCCCCAAAAAACATTCCCACCATTATAGTTTTAACCACAGATCTACAAATCCCCAGAGTTCACCTGTTCTTTCCTCCAGCCCTCCCCTCAGTTCCATAGATAATCCTGTGCAATCACCACCACCCTGCTCCCCCTCACATTCCAGCACCATTCAACCCAATCACATCCCTGCACCACTATCACCCCCATCCACTGCCCAAACATACCCTTCCACCTTATCATAGATTTTGCCCATATTGAGCATCAGCTCACCACCCTCTACTTCCTTTCTGTCTCCTGATAACCTTTCTTCCAGACTCTAGCTTGTGAGTCTGCTCAATTTGCTTAAGTCATATCAGTGAGGTCATGTAATATTTGTCCTTCAGTGACTGTCGTACTTCATTGAACATAAGGTCTTCAAGATTCATCCATGTTGTCCCATGTGTTAATACTACATTCCTTCTTATAGCTGAGTAATATTCCAGTGTATGTATAAACTAAATTTACTTATCCATTCATCTGTTGATGGACCCTTGGGTTGCTTCCACCTTTTGGCAATAGTGAATAATGCCTATATGAACATTTGCATATATTTGTTCGTTTTCCTGCTTTCACTTTTGGGTATATAACCAGAAATGGAATCCCAGCAAAATTTTTAATCCAAAAGATTTTTTTGCTCACCCGGGCCAAAAATGTGGAGATGTAGTGCATGGTCACACATGATGGGTATTAGTAGGTTCTGAGAGTATCTAACTTACAGAAAAGAAAAGAAATCAGAGCAATACTGGGTTCCCAAATCTTTGGTAGAACACCCCCCCCCAAAAAAAAAAAAGAGTAGTACAGGACAGACTTTGCCACACCTAAATAGGCAACCACTAAAATAAGCCAAAAATAAAATGGGCTTGAAGGTTCAAGGATATGGGATCAAATAACCTTAGTTTATATTTCTGTGAAATACGATCTTCTGCATTTACATTTTTCTCTGTTTTAGTTATTTGGTAGAGTGATAAAAGCAAGCATTGCTATTGACAATGGAAGAGCAGCTGAGTTCATCCGAAGGCGAAACTACTTTGATAAATCTAAGTGTTATGAATGTGGGGTGAGTAAACCTAAAACTAGTGGAATTTTCCATATTTCACTTTATTTTTTTTTAAGCTTTTTTTTTTTTTTGGTTACATATTCCCCCCTCCCCTTCTGCTTGCTCTTGCTATGTGTCCATTCTTCTGTGTTCTTCTGTGTCTGCTTCTTGTCTCCCCCTGTCTTTGCAGCGATGCCCCGTTCGTGGGTGGCTCCATTCCATTTTCACGGGCGGCTCCGCTCCATGTTTTGCAGGCAGCAGTGCTCCGTGTTTTGCGGGCTGCCCGGCTTCCGCGCTTCGCAGGCGGCAGCTCTGTCTTTCACGAGTGACTTTATCATGCCCGTGGGGGCTCCACCCTGCCCGTGGCAGCTTTTTGCCTTGCCCATGGCGGCTTTGCCCCGCCCACGGTGGCCTGCCTTTCTCAAGGCTGTCTGCCTGCTCGGAGAGGTCCCCGGGAACCAAACCCGGGGCCTGCCATGTGGTATACCGGCGCTCTTATCCATTGAGCTATCTAGTCGGCCCCTTTATTTGTGGAAAAGTGTTAGATTGAAAAGTGTAAGGCTAATTACTTACATGTTTGCATTCTTCATACTAAAATAAGCAGATAACATCGTCTTGAAAGATTTAGTGAAAGATCTCTGTGTACTAATAGGCTATTGCCTGTTTCTATGTCATTTTACCAATGTTTAAGCATCAGAGCTCAGTATAGACATCATCAGATGAACTATTTTCTGTGACATATTGTGTTTTGAGAGTTTTAATATTTTTCCTCTTAGTACTGTTAATCTTGTTAGTGAACTATCCCCAAATTTTCTTTTCTAATTCTCATCATTATCTATCATTCCTATTTAACTTGGGGTAATTTGATTTAGGAGAGATATATCGGCACAGAACAATTTTGCATATGGTCCATAATGGGTTCCAAGAGAATCCCGTCTGGGTTGTATCATTTTCCAAATGACCATGTGAAATACGTAAGAAACAGAATCCAGAGATGGTAATGGGGAGTTTGGAAGAGGATTGCTGAGAGACATTGTCCTGGCTATATAATCAAATCGGGCTACAAGGAAATGAGTTTGGCGTCCTTTTGCCCACAGCTGCCCCTGTCTCCCCCTGAACCCCTACCCAAAAAATGATAGATAGACATAGACAGACAGACAGACAGATGGGTAGATGGATAGAAAGGGCAAGCAAGTAAGTCCCTGATTACATATTAGTTGTGTCAATTCCTATTATTCTAAAACCTTTTAGCTTAAGTAAATGTTTCAAAAACTGTGTTCCACAGTCCTGAGTTTTATTTAGGTAAAAAGGGGGGAGTATATTTATGGTCAGATTAACATGTATCCTCATATTCACAGTTAATATTAAATTATCTGAGAAATCCTGGAAGAATCTGTGAATGTATTCATTTTGGTTTATGGATCCATAGATTTGTTACTTTATACATTTTTATATTTAACCCCCCCCCAAATCTGTTTAAATTTATTTAGCTTGGTTTTTGCTAAAGTTATTTCACTATTAAGTCTTTTTATGAGATATGTTAACGTTTTTTAATATACAGTTACCCCAAAAAAGTTTGGAAAATGCTTCTCTAAGTACATTCTACCAGGCCCCTGAGTCAAGCAGTGAATCAACAATAATACCTCTTGGGTTTAGCCATGTCCCCAGTTGTACAAAGTACACAATCTGTTTCATGCTTTGTCATATATACTTGAAAGGCATGGTTGTTTTTCTCTTCTCTTGTTCTAATCCTGTCTCAGTCTCTCCCCACAACCTGATTCTCACATTTTACCTTTTAAATATATTTTAATGAACTAAT
>PVKH010029668.1:0-12622 GCA_004027955.1 Chaetophractus vellerosus | reverse complement strand
AAGATAACTTTTTATTCCTATGTTGCCGATAAGTAAAACAAGATTCAGATGGGAAAAGTGACTTGCTCGAGGCTGAAAAAAAATAGCTAGAATGTGGCCGAAAGTTTTCAAATTTAAAATACCACAGTGGCTAAAATTTTAAAAACTGTTAATATAAAGTTGTGGGGCAATTGGCTCTTGCATACCCTGCTGGTAGACACATAACTGGTGCGACCACTTTGGAGAGTGTTTAGCAGTTTCTACTAAAGCTGGATGTTCTCCCATCTTACATTCTCACAGATCCACTTCTAGGTGTACTGGAAGTGCAGAATAGACTGCAGAAGAGACTCACTAAGACACGGGTACAAGAATGCTCCTAGCAGCATTATTTATAATTGTCCCAGACTGTAAACAACTAAAAATGTCCGGAAACAGTAGGATGGACATAAAATTGCATTATATGCATACAGTGGAATTCCGTATAGTAATAAGAATGACCAAACTACAACCACAGTCAACCACATTGATGATTCTCACCAATATAAATTGGAGCGACAACAGCAACATGCTATAGGATTCCATTTATATAAAATTTAAAACCAGCCAAATGTTAACTATCATTCTAGATTTGGGGATAACAGTTATCCTTGGGGAGGAAATAATGACTGAAAGGAAGCATGGGTTGTGTTTCTAGTGTAACTACAAAGTTTTGTTCTTGATAGGAGTGCTAGTTACATGAGTGTGTTCACTTTGTAAACATTTATGGAGCTGTACTTACTATTTCTGCACTTTGCTATACAAGTTTACTTAAAAGATTTACTTTTCAATACTAAGTTTCCCCTGAAACATGCCCCGGCCCCCTCTGGAAGAGGAAAGTGAAGCAGTGTGGGAGGATAGGTGTCTCACCACTCTGGGTGCTGCGCCCAGGTTGATTTCCCTGCTGCAGTCTCGGGCTTAATGCTTTTTCATATGAGCCTATGCTCTGGATAACTTCTGGGCAGAGGGGTGTTAAGCAAACTGTTTGATACGGGGGCAAGCAGGGATAAAGGTACAGATCCTTCCTCCCACTGATAGAACATCTCTTGGGAAGGAATACTACTCTAGTAGTCCATATATAAAAATATTTTCCAGATTTTAGAACACAAAAATTCTGATGGGTTCACAAAGTTTGCCCCCACCCTCCTGACTCGGATGAGTATTGTTATCAGCACACCTAGCCACCCCTAGCTACCGACCTGGTAGCCAGGGAAGCACATGCATCTGGTCTTGACAATTAGAGTTGCCGATTTACTTTCAAAACTCCTCAATCTCCAATCCTAATAAAAATTTTCCCAGCAAGGAGAGGAAGTCCTTGATACATTGTGTTTCTAGACTTGCTGCCTGATTTCTTTTTGGCAGTGCTGAGCATGTGGCCACTGCCTAATTTGCATGGTTTATATGCACACCCAAGTTTAATTTGGAATCACAAGACCCCAGGGCCCCTGATGCTAAATAACCTGGGACTTCCATCTGTAGCACAGCATATGTTAGTCTGATGCAATGTAATACTGGGCAAGAAATCCAGATCTGATTATAAATGTACAGTCAGCATGTCAGGTAAATTATACTTCCTACAAGTAAATTATTTCCTTAGGGCACAGTTGGCTTTAGCATCCTGGCCATCTTTCCCACAGCACCCTCTACCTGTAAGTACCTCTAGTGGGGCATTGACAACTGAATGTTAATGTAAGGATTATAGGACCCCTATATAACTGTTTGTGGTACTAGAATGAATATTTAATCTAAATCGTAGGAAATATAGAGAGACAGATGAACAAAGACTAAGTTAAAACACATTCAATATACAGTTTTTTGTCTTATGGTTATGAAGTGCTCTAGGGCAGTGTTTTTCAAATAACAGGTTATAGTGTGTAAGTAGGTCATGAAATCAATTTAGAGGGTCATGACTAGCACTTTTAAAAACTGAAATAGAATAAATAGATTAGAAAATTTTGAGTGAATTGCACGGGATGATTGTCAGTCTTGTTTAGAGAAACATTTTTTGTTTAACTTTGTATGTACATACCAGGTCATGATATATAATATAGTTCATACTGGGTGACAGTTCAAAAAGGTTTAAAAACACTCCTCAAAGGTGCATTGTAAAAGGATGTAATATTTTAATCACTGAAAAAATATCACTGCCGTATTTTATAGTTCTTTCATTAAAAAAACAAAAACAAAAACAAATCTATTCAGTGCCTGGAATGTGCTAGACCTTGAAAATAGAGCAGTGAACAAGGCAGGCATGGTCCCTGCCTTTATGTGCATTCCAAAGGGGAGAGAAGTGTTAAACAACTAGTGACACAATTAATTAATTATGCGATTCTAATTGTCACAAATGACACAAAGGAAACTAATTCGGGAGTTAAGAGAGTAAGAGGAAAATCAGAGATTTTCTGAATTCAGGACCTTCCTTAAAGAAGTGATATTTGAACTGATATCTGAAGGGTGAGTCAGAATGAATTAAGCTCAGTCTCAGAAACTTTAAATACTTTAAATAATTTAGGAGCCCCTTTTGGTGCCAATTCTCCTCACTGGTATACCTGAAGATATTCCATGCCCCATTTGGGCTTCAGAAAAATCCCTCTTGATACTGACATTCTTTTGTGTTAATGACTGTATTCTGAAAATGTCCTTTTCAGGGTCCCTCCATTCAAACTGATTCTTTGAGCAGAGAATGGTTCATGGGCGGACACAGGCCCACAAAGTCATCAACAGTGGCACTTTTCAAAAAGTATCTGGAAGCATTAAGAAAGGTTTGGGAAATTATGCAAGGGATGGCTCCACCAATTCATATGGCCCCTTTTCTAACTTGGGTAACGAAATGGAGAAAGTTCCATATAACAGATTTCTTCTTGAGGTGAACACGTCATTTGTTTTGAGAAATACTGAGAAGCCATTCCTTAGGATGGTGTTGGGCAGATGGCAACGTGTCAAAATCTTGCACAAGTCACAAAACCACCTTATGAAGAGAGTGGCCCCTATTAGAAGTCTAATTTCTCTTTCTGAGGAAAACTTGTATGAAAGTGTGATGGTAAGATGGTGACAGCCAAATGGCTCTGCATAATAGAGAGAAGTTGAAGTTCCCTGGGAGAGATCCAGGAAGCTGTGGCTATAAAGAAAAAAGATGAGAGAAAACACTTGGGGCTCCTCTTAGCTTTTGGCCCTTGGGGATTTCCCTTATTTTGAGCTCAACTTTGCATTTAAAGATATATTTGTATCTTAGCCAGCATTTCCAAACGTTGGAGCAGGAGTGTTTTCCATAATATCTACTCTGACATATTGCCAGCAACAGAAGATATCTCTATTCAAATTTTGAGCAAAAGCCATGTACCATATTGTACACAAATTATATTTAGCAACAATATATTCTCCTTCCATCATCCAAAATGTAATTTCTAAAATCATGGTTAAAGTAGTAAATCTAAGCAGAACAAGTAATATTGTTACCTTTCTAAAATGTGCACAAAATATATTATTAAGGTGACTAGGAGATATCACATTAATGAGCCAAATCAGTACTCTAGACTAGTGGTCTCCACATTTTGACAGAGATACAAACAAATTTTAAGCTGCAATGGGGTAGTCCTCTACTTCACTCCAAAAGAAGAAAACTGGAATGGAAAACTAAATAAAGGCAATTCTAGTAAGGAAATAACTCTCTTATTGTGCTCACTCTTACAAATTAAAATTGGTACAAAACTATCATTTACTAAATTTTGGGCAACTTTCAGCAGAAAGAAATCTGGAGAAGTTTTAAAAGAGTTTAAATTGGTTACTATGGGGAGTATGAAATCTCTCTTCCACCCCATCCCCCAACACTTCAATAAAGTACACATTGCTTACTGATATTTCTGAGTGAGTGTTGGGGGTTGAATCATGTACCCCACAAAGACATGTTCAAGTCTTAATACACATTTCTGTGCGTGTGAACCCTTTTGTAAATAGTACCTTTGAAGATGTTGTTATTAGTTAAGGTATGGACTCATTTGTGAATCTTCAATGATCCAATTTAAATGAGGCCAAATTGAATCAGGGTGAGCCTTAATCTATCTGACTTGAGTCCTTATAAGCAAAGGAAATTTGCATGCCATCAGTTAGTAGAAGTCAGATGTCAGCAGAAGCCAGGAGTCAGTGGGAACTAGAGGAGTAGACACAAAGAGAGACATCACCTTGTGAAGGAGGATTGCAGGAAAGCTACAGACTCTGGGAGAAAGCAAACCTTGCCAATACCTTTATATTGGACTTCTAGCCTCCAAAACCACGAGACAATAAATTTCTGTTGTTTAAGACAACTCATTGTATGGTATTTGTCATAGCAGACCTGGCAAACTAAGACAGTGAGTGAGCTGTATGGGAGAAATGGAAAAGAGTGCTGAGTTTTGCATCTGAGTACATGCAAGGTGAAAACAGAGAAATAGATATCAACCACAGGGTGAAAAATAAAGATGCCTTCTGTATATCTCAGAAACAGGAAATACACTATTTTCTTCTATAGCAACATAGAGACCTTGTTTTGTTTATGCACTCATTGGTTGATGGACACAACTCAACTTTTGGCGATTGTGAATAGAATGAGTTTTTTAAAAATCCGTGGAACTACACAACACAAACAGTGAACCCTAAGTTAAACCATGGATTATAGTTGATAGTACAATTTTTAAAGTGTTCTCCCATCAATTGTAGCAAATGTACCACACCAATGAAGATGTTGGTGGTGGGGTGGTATATGGGAATCCTGTGTTTTATGCATGTGTTCCGTAAACCTACAACTTCCCTAATAAAAAAATTGCAAAACAACAACAAAAAGAGACATTTGACTTTCTGGTTTAAAGGCAAAAACAGTGATATAAGTAGTATGTCAGCTAGTCTATGACAGGGATCAACAAACTTTTTCTGTAAAGGGCCAGATAATAAGTATTTTAGGCTTTGTGGTCTAGATTGACTGTGTCCAACTACTTACCCCTGCCATTGTACAGTGAAAGCAGCCACAGATGTAAGTAAATGAATGGGCACGGCTTATTCCAATAAAAATTTATTTACAAAAATTGATCAAGGTCTGGATTTGGCCTGCAGCTCTTTAGTTTGCCAATCCCTATTCTATGTTAAACGGTAAAACCTTAAAGGAAAACCAATTACTGTCTCTCTGCAAAGCAATTACTGTCCTTTTTTCAGTGGTTTGTAAAGACTTCAGAGACATTATACCATCTTTCTTCAATCCCTTCAGCAAATAAAAGCTAGGGAGTGATTTTTCAAAACAATTGTGCTTTTTTAAAATTTCTGTCAGTGTGCTGATATGACTATTTTTAAAATAAGCAATGTTCCCCCAGAAAGAAAACTATCTGATTGTCAAGTGTTATTAGAAAGGAAATCAAATGCCCTGTTACTAGAAAGCAAAACTCTGAAACAAATCTAATCAGCGCACTGCTAGTGATTCAGAGGGTTAATGTCAGCCTTCACTAACTCTTATCATAGTGAGTCCGAAAACATGTCAGTCAAAGATCTATACATTCATGTCATATTTTAAAATTCAAACTTGCTTTCCAATTAGCAGAGACCTCTCTGTACACTTCCAGAGAGAATGATAAAATATTAATGTCATAGGTTCATAGAGCAAGAGAGGACCCTGGAGTTCTACCATCTAACTCACCGACTGATGCTTCCATCCCCCAACATCTAAGCCAAGAGGCTGGGCAACCCACTCCTGCCACCCTGCCCACACCTGGCCTGCACACTTCCAGGGAGAGAAGATTCATTTGCCCCAGGGCAGCCCATTCCTTTTCTGGTTGTTCTGTTGGTCAAAATGTTATTTGCATACCAGGCTTCATATCAGCATTATTCACAAGAGCTAAAAGATGGAAGCAACCTGAATGTCTCTAACAGATGAATGGTTAAACAAAATGTGGTATATCCATATAATGGAATATTATCTAGCCCTAAAAAGAAACCAAGTTCTGATACATGCCACAACATGGAAGAACAGTGAAGACGTCATATTGAGTGAAATAAGTCAGACATAAAAGGACAAATATCGTATGATCTCATTTACATGAAATAATTGGAATATGCAAATTCATAGATTCAGAAATTAGAATATAGGTTACCAGGGGTAAGGGTGGGGGTGAGGAATTGGGAGTTAATGCTTAATTAGTAGAGCTTCTCTTTGGAGTGATGGAAAAGTTTTGGTATGGTTGGTGGTGTTGGTAGCAAAACACATTGAATGTGATTAACACTGTATTGTATACCTGAAAGTGGTTAAAATGGAAAATGTATGTTACCACATAAAACTTTTAAAAACATTCATAAAAATGTTATTGCCATACAGAGGCAAAATTTGCCTTCCTCTAGATTCTTTAAAGCCCTTGGAGGCAACAGCACTTTACTAATCTAATCATCTCCCCAGGAACAATTCTTCAGATATTTGAGACTAGCTATTTGTCTTTCATGAGTATTTATTCCTCAAGGCCACACAGTCTTTCCAAAGTCCCCATATAACATAGTTATGAAGAAAAGTACCAAGCTCAGAGGTCCATGGGGTTGGACATATATAAACAACTGAAAGCACATTTGATGGGACTTAGGATGACTAGCAAGGAGGCACTGCAAGACAAGAGGTTGATACTATCCACCAGTCATTGTGAAAATGTGGGCCAGGGCTGCCAGTGCTGTTTTTCAAAGAACCTGAGGATCAAGATTTCTCTTTGAAACTCCCAATTTTTAAATATTGGCAACTAATTTAAAAAAAAAATGTTTAAATACTCTGTAGGCCAAACGAAGCACATCTGTGGACCATATTCAGCTTATGGGATGCTGGTTTGTGACCTTAAGTTTGGAGTCATCTTACCCTCCTGGTTGCCATATTTTGTACACATTCCAATTTAGTCGGTTGTAACTTGAGAAACATTAACCATTGCAAAGGAGGAGAGAATTCCATAACTGGAAGGAAAACAGAGAAACAGTAACTTCAACACAAATGAGCTCCTGGGATCAAGTTTACTGCATAATCAAAATTTAGGTCACAAGTAACACAAGGTTAATTTTTAACTTTTAACCATGTGAACTCTAAAAGTTGAGACATGTGTTAACAGTTGATGTGATAGGTCGACAAGAAAACATATTGCTCTTGTCTAGAAGAGGACTCCTAAAATGGGAAAGAAGTACTAAAGGAATATAATATAAAACTATTACCAGACCATATGTTTGTGATATAATATGAGGCATTTTCTTGCCGGGATATCACATAACCATGGCAAACTGCCACTAGCTTCACTCTCCCTAGCATAAAAGAGAGAGAGAGACTCAACAGATGTTCTTGGGATAAATTAAACTGATGTTTATTATAAGTATTTGATTTATAAAATATATTCCTGGAGTTCAGTGCCACTCACCAAAGTAAATGAATCTATCATTGGACTGAAAGGATATTGTTTTGTCACTCCTAAGTCTGCTCTTTTCATGACATACTGTTTTGCTGGTTTTAGAAAGACTTAGCTGGAATGCATTTTCTGTGCCATACTTCTTGTCCTCAATCGTAGGTTCTGGTTTTCAAGCCAGTTTGCGCTTTCTCCCTAATTTCCACAAGAATATGTGAGGAATTTATTTATTTATTTATTTATTTTTAAGATTTATTTATTTTATTACATATCTCCCCTTCCCCCCCCCCCCGCGGCGACGTGCCGAGACTGGTCACTGCGCAGGCGCGGCTTTCCCCGCTTGTGGGCGGCTTCTGCTTCCATTCACGGGCCGGCTCTGCTTCAGTTCGCGGGTGGCTGGCTGCGCTCCATTCACGGGCAACCTCCCCTGCCCGTGGCGGCTTTTGCCCTGTCCGTGGCAGTTTTTTGCCCTGCCCACGGTGGCTCTGGCCCGCCCATGGCGGCTTGCCATTCTCAAGGCAGTCTGCCTGCTAGGAGAGGTCCCTGGGAACCGAACCTGGGGCCTCCCATGTGGTATGCTGGTGCCCTATCCACTGGGCTATCGAGCCGGCCCCTGTGAGGAATTTAATTGAAAGAACAGAATGGACACTAAGCTCTAGCCACTGCTACTGGTGTTAAGGTCAGACCAACTGCACCTTATCTAATTGCTGACCTCCTCCTCATTGTGACAGTTTGAAATTCTTTTATTATATGCCAAAAAGAGAACTAATCCATTCCTATGGGTGTGAGACCCTTTTGACTGGACTATGGCAGTGATACATGACTCAGATTGAGTCTCTGCCCTCTTGCTGGATCTGAAATAACAGAGGCACACAGAGAGACAGACACATAGAAAAAGGAAGCCACCATGTTTGATCCTGCACTGTGAGAGAAAGTACTCCAGTTTTGTCCACAGCTGAGCTGCAAGGAGAGATGCCCAGAGACACTCAAAGAGCTGAAGTCCAGGGAGATATGAGCCATTTGCCTGAGAGCTGGCAGCTGAACTTGAGAAGAAAGCAGAGCAGCCGAGACTGATAGAGGAGGCCTGGAAAGAGACAAGCCCTATGCCTGGTTGCCCACAGTGAGCTCTGGGAGACAGTAGATTCTGGAAGGGAAGGCAGAGACCTTAGCAGAGATTGGTGACCATCTTGCTTCACCACGTGGCCAGATAACAGGATCTATAGTTGCTGACTTTGGTGAGAAAGCTCCTCTGATGGTGCCTTGATTTGGACATACTATGGCCTTGGAACTGTAAGCTTTTGCCACAAATAAATCCCCTTCATAAAAGCCAACCCATTTCTGGTACTTTGCATTGACAGCCATTTGGCAAGCTAAAACACTCATGGAAAAATGTGGTCTCAGACTATTCTTCAAGTTGGACACCCCCATAAAAGTTTCTTTGTCTAAAGCTGGCAATTCATAGAGAGGGGAATAAATACAGTTTTCTGGAAGATTTTCTATGTTATAAATTAATATCAAAATTTCCTCTTTTCAATTCAATCCAGCATCTTAAAAAAATCCTGAGAACTCTGAATACTTTAGAATATATTATCAAATTAAAAATTTGAAACATCTCTTCTAGATGCATATTAAGAAGATACTTCAAATAAAATATTGAAGTTATGTTGTGGAGAGAAGCTGATTTTAGAACTTAGATTATTTTGTTATTGCTGGAGTTAGTCTAAAGCCATGCCAAGGAAAACTGTTTCCTCTTAACTAATAGAGATTAAGAGATGAGACATGCTTAGACTTAAGTTGCCTGCTCCTCTAGCTAGAGAGTAATAGAAGCAATACCATATACAGTTACAGTATCCACTTCATCTGTTAGCTGAAATCTAGAACTCATAACACCGAATCTGACACATATAAGGAAAAAAGTCTCATCTTCTTGTTTTAGGTTTAAACTCCTTAAAAGATTTAAATTAATCAAGAAAAATAAATAAATAAAGTCCAGACAACTTGAAAAGCTCAATAATTGTTTTTATTTTCACTTTACTGCTATAAGCCTAGTCATCCCACAGAGTTTTCCATTCTACAGAAATTTCTCTTATGCACATTATAGAATACAATCCCTGAAAGTTTAGATTTTGCTTTTAAATTTATGTATTTATATCAATTGACTATGAAATGCAGCACAGCTATTTCCTACAAACTTTAATACCCAAAGAGATTGTATTAAATTATATTGTGTAACTTCTATCTCCTTGAATGCCACCTTCCAATTTTCTTAATCTCAGACTATGAAAATCACTCTCATACTGCTTATGAAACTGAATGAAAGTATTTCAGAAATCTTGTAAAATATAGGGCATTTTAATGTACAATTTACTTGGATTAGTAGCAGCTTGTCCACACACTTTTCTGCATTTTGGATGCATACTATTCTAAAATGCCTGATATAGAATAAGCCATGACATGTCCTATCTTGTGCACTATTGCCAAGACACAACTTATAAACAGTAGCAGAATTTCTCATCCAGATGACAATGTCATTGGGATAGACTTCCAAGTTGATGTCTCTGTAGTTTTATAGAATGAAAATTTTATACCCTGTTAAGGAGGAAAAGACAAGCTACAGACTGAGTGAAAATGTTTGCCAAAAACATATGTGACAAAGGAACCCATATCTAGAATATATAAAGAGCTCTCAAAACTCAACAATATAAACACAAACTATCTAATTATAAAATGGCAAAAGACATAAAGAGACATTTTGCCAAAAAAGATATACAAATGGCAAATAATCACATGAAAGATGTGCAACATCACTAGCCTTTAGGAAAACACAAATTAAGTCCATAATGTGATATCACTGCACATCTATTAGAACAGGTAAAATAAAACATTTTGAAAATAGCAAATGCTGGTGAGGATGCAGAAAAATTGGATCACTCATGCATTGCTAATGGGAATGTAAGGTCTTACAGTCACTCTTGGAAATAGTTTGGCAGTTTCTTTAAAAAAAAAAAAACCTCAACCTATACTTACTGTACAACCCAACAATCACTCCTGGGCGTTTATGTTAAAAAAAAAAAAAAAAAACTTATGCCCATTCAACACCTGTGCTAGGACATTCATAGCAGCTTTATTTCTAACAACCAAACATTGCAAACAACCAAACCATCCTTCAGAAGGTAAATGCTTAAACAAACCGCAGTACGTTTATAACATGGAATATTACTCAGCAGCAAAATGGAGCAAACTGTTGATACATGCAACAACTTGAATGACTCTCAAGGGTATTATGCTGAGTGAAAAGGGCCAATCCCTAAAGGCCCTATAATGCATGATTCCACTTATATAACATTCTCAAAACAACAAAATTCTAGAAATGGATAATAGGTTAGCCGTTGTTAGGGGTTTAGAGATAGTGGAGGTGTATGGGGGTGGATGTGACTATAAAGAGGTAGCATGAGGGAAATCTTTGTGGTGATGGGATAGTTCTGTGTCTTGATTGTGGTGATGTTACATGAATCTACACATGTGAAAAAATGGCCAAGAACTACACGCACACACTGTAACAAATGTTAACTTCTTGTTTTTTGACATTGTACTATAGTTATGTCAGATGTAACCACTGGGGAAAACTGAATGAAGAATGCACAGGATCTCTACGGACGTTTGCAACTCCCCACCAATCTATAATTATTTCACAATAAAAACTGAACAAAAGAGCTTCCCAGGGTAATGTGGACTCTAAAGACAGTGTATTAATGTATTAATTTTTCTTAACAAGGTGAACAGATTTGCTGTTTTAATAAATTTCTATTCTGAAATGTATGTTAAAAGTATGGGGTTTTATGTCAGATAGACTTCAATCACAGCTCTTTCATTTACCAGCCACGAGTCTTAAAAAAATTAGTTATTGTCTCCAAGTCTCAATTTCCTTTCTTTCCTGCTAAATAATCATTGTGGGAAAATAATAGCACCTAATTTGTAGTATTTTTGCAACGATTTGAATGAGTTAATATATGTATTGCTCTTAGCAGAGTGTCTGACATCTAAATATACCCCCAACCAATGATAGCTGATAGTTTTTTTCCTCTTTGAGGACTTCATAGAGCTCTGCACTATTGGTTTATCTTAATTCTGTGTTTAAAGTGATATATGTTTGGGGCCGGCTGTAGCTCAATTGGTAGGGTTTGGTTCCCGGGGCGTCCTTGAGCAGGCAGACTGCCTTGAGAAGGCAAGCCGCCATAGCAGGGCAAGCCGCCCATGAGCAGGCAAGGCCGCCGCGCAATGAGCTGACTCGGCGGGCTCCCGCAACAGGGGGGAGACAAGCAGACACAGAAGAATGCAAAAAGGGGGGGGGGGATATAGAATAATAAATAAATAAATAAAGTGATATATGTTTATGACTTGATTTCCCAGCTGGATAGAAAACTTCGGGAGCTCATAGACTGAAATGCCATTAGCACCTGGGAATTTACTATGTAAAGTCAAGTTGTTAATACACATACTTACCAAATGTATAATCTGCACTGCACAATTCAATGGTCACTTTTCAGTGTTCCCTGGACACTCAGCAGTGCTTGACACAGTTGTCTACTTAGCCATTTTCAATCCATTTGTCATTTTCTGTGACATCTTGTTCTTTTGCTTTCTCTTTTACTACTCTGGCTAATTCTAGAGGCCTCTTTTTGCTTTTCATCCAGCATTTAAATATTGGAGTTCCTCTGTGCTCTCTTCTTTTGTAACTCAATATTTTCTTTCTAGATGATCTGATCACTTGCCAAAGCTCCAGTTATTATCTCGATGCTAATAAAATCCACATTTATATTTTCACGTTACACCCTCCTTCTGAGCTCCAGACCCATGCATTCAAATGTCTACTTAACATTTCTACTAGGCTGTCTTATAGTCACCTTGAAATCAATATGTTTAAAACTGAAGTGTATCAGTCAGGATTCTTGGAGAAAATAGAAGACATTTTAAAATAAATGCTCTTTTGTAGAAATGTGGGCAAGGTTTAACAAAAGGCAACAAGGTTTGGTGCATTATTCTAGGGCTAGTAATATCAGGAAACTATTAGCACTTCTGGTTCTGAAGAGCAAGGAAAGAAGGTGGTTTATAAAAACTGAAAGGGGGGGAGAGAGAGAGAGAGAGAGAGAGAGAGAGAGAGAGAGAGAGAGAGAGAGAGAGAGAGAGAGAGAGAGAGAGAGAGAGAGAGAGAGAGAGAGAGAGTGTTA
>PVKH010029666.1:0-12617 GCA_004027955.1 Chaetophractus vellerosus | reverse complement strand
GAATCCCTTTTGGGCCAAGAGAGACTGCTCGTGCCACTTCCCAAGTGAAAAGTTCACCTTCCTCCTGTTCATGAAATAATGTGGTCCAAACCTTCTCTCCTGCAGTGTGCCTGGTGATTTAAGGCTTTTGACTTCCGCTACACTAGAAAACCTTACAGAGATATACTGTTTCTTGCCGACAATGTCTCTTCCATGCTGGAGATAGCCAGGTCAGTGCAGCTGGGTTTTGTGGGTGGGCCTGGTCATTCAGGAGTAAAGACCAAAAACTTCCCAGAAGATGGAGACCAAGAAGCAACCAGAGAACTGGAGCTTTAAAGAAAACACAAAAGGCATCCATTCCAACTCTTTCCTGGTTCATTATCCTCCTCTGAAAACTGAACTCTTACCTCTGGTTTCAGGAGAGCCTGAGAAAGCTTTCTAAAATTCAAACCCCATCACATCACTTTTCTGCTTTCAAATATTCTACTGGGTCTCCTATTATACTCAGATTAAAGACCTTGCCACTGTACCAAGCTCTCTTTATGCTGTGGTCCTCACATATCTCTCCAGCTTCATTCGCTCTACTTTCATGCCCACTGCCTACAGTTCCCAAACTAAATCATGTCCTTCAGAATTTCATACACGCAGTTTCCTCTGACTGAAACAGCCTTTGGTGCATTGCCTTCTTTGTTAGTGACTCTGTTTCTCTATCATACCCACCCTTTACGCTATACTTGCTTGGCTAAATTCTGTTCATATTCATGCTTAATCTGTCAAGTTAAAGGTTACCTTCTCTGGAAAGCCTCCCTCCCTGACCCATTGCAAAACTGGAGGAAAGTTCCATGTCTTCCCAAAGCAACCTGTTTTGACATCTATTCTAACACTTAACATGCTATATTATAATTGCCCAATATATTTGCTCTCCTCAACTAAACTGTAAGCTCTGTGACACTAAAAACCATCTTTGCAGTTTGTGTATCACTATGTGTTAATTTAGTGTCAGGTAGATTATAGCCACTCTATAAATTTGCTGATGAGACCCCAAAGGACATCTTGTTAAACCTTTAATGATCTTTGTTATTTCTTGAGTATTGAACACTTTTCTTGAAAACTGAAGATCTGTGGGATTGGTGCAGTTTTTCACCAGAAGTTTACAAGTAGATGCAAAAGCTGTTTGTAGTAAACGATGAGTTTTGATTAGTTCGAAGAATATTAACATGAGAATGGTATGAGCAAGTCTGTAGTCCTGCCCATGTAGTTGCCCAAAGGAATGCACATGAGCTCATACACCTGGTGGGACCCAGCTGTGTTCATGGTAAAGAACTGAGAACCTAGGACATAGGAATGTTGGTAGAGATGAATCTTGGCATATCTAACAGGTCATGAGATTCTGAAAAGAAGAGAATAGCTGCCCTCCTGTGTTTTTTCAAGAGGTTGGCTGCTGGGCTCAGCCTAGTATATAATTTAGTAAGCATAAGGACCATGGGATAGTCAAAGGTAGAATCTGGCTTGAGGAAAGTTTATTTGTAGTTCAAACAAAACAAGGGAATAAGGAGAATCCTGGGAGAAATGAGTAGTTCAGAAATAAATTTCACAAATATTGCCTTGCCGCTCTGTACGGCATCCATGCTTTATGGAGTATAAGGGATTTCTAAAGGTTGTAGGTAAGCTCAAAGCTGACTGATAGCCAGATCTTCATCAGTGTTAACCAAATGAGTGGCAAAACATGTCATGTTTACATGAAGATGGTTAGAAAACCGAGGTCCTCATCTAAGGATTTTTATTCTTTAGAGTGAAGACACTTGACTTCGAATGAAAATCATGACACAAGTTATCCCTATCACTTGCCTTTTCTCAGTTAAATGAGTTTTTATTTAGGGGGAGGAATAGAATTGGAAGAAAGCCCCTATCCCTTCTTTTCTTAGGTGCCCCTCATACCCCCTTAATCTAGCAGAAGTTAGCAATGCTTCCTTACAAAAGTAACAGCGGTGGGAAGATGTCAGAGTAGGAAGCTCCAGGAATCAGTTCCTCTACTGATTAAACAAGCAGGGACTGTCTGAACCAACTATTTTGAAACTCTGGGGTCCAGTAGAACACTGTATAGCATCCAGGGAAGAATGGTAGGAAGAGCCTGGTAAATTACAGTAATTACCAGCAAACTGCTCTCTTCTCATGGCAGTTAGTATCCCCCATCTCCCACTCTTGTGGCAGGAAGCAGTGGGACCTAAAACTGCACTTCCCCGAGATGGGGGTGGGGCCAATTGCTGATCACTGCTTTTGGGTAGCTACTTTGGATCACTGGGGGTCCTTAGACATCTAGTGGGTTAAAGAAGAAATCACAAGAAAAATCAGGAAATAGTCTTGAGAACAAATGAAAATGAAAATAAACATAGCAACACTTATGGGATGCAGAAAGGCAGTGCTAGAGATACATTTACAGCTCTAAATGCTTACCATTAAAAAAAAAAACCAAAAGATTTCAAATCAGGGACCTAACTTCAAAACTGGTAGAACTAGAAAAAAGCAGAGCCAAGTGAACAGAAGGAAGGAAACAATAAGAATTGGAGAGAAGTTAAATGATATAGACCATAAAAAAAATAGACAATCAATAAAACCAAAAGTTGGTCCTATGAAAAGTTAAATAAAATTAACAAACCTTTAGCTAGAAGAAAAAGTTAGAAAGAGAGAAGACACAAATAACTAAACTCAGAAATGAGAAGGGGGGCACTACTACCGACACCGCTGAAATAAAAAGGACTACAAGAATATACTATGAACAATTGTATTCCAACAAATTAGATAACTTAAATAAAATGGACAAACTCCTAGAAACACACAAACCACCAACACTGATTTCAGAAGAAATAGAAGCTCTCAACAAATCAATAACTAGTAAAGATATTGAATCAGTCATCAAAAACCTCCCAAAAAAGAAAAGCCTGGGACCAGATGGCTTCACAGGGGAATTTGACCAAGCATTCCAAGAATTAACACCAATCTTGTTCAAATTCTTCCAAAAAATTTAAGAAGATGTAACACTCCTTAATTCATTCTATGAGGCCAACATCCCCCTCATACCAGAGCCAGATAAAGACACCACAAGAAATGAAACTTACAGACCAATATCTATTATGAATAACAGATGCAAAAATCTTCAGCAAAATACTGTAGAATCTAATCAAGCAGCACATTAAATGAATTGTACACCACGATCAAGTGGGATTTATTCAAGATATGCAATTGTGGTCCAACATAAGAAAATCAATTAATGTAAACAAATTAATAGAATGAAGGGAAAAGCACACGTGATCACCTCATTTGACACAGAAAAGGCATGTGACAAAATCTAGCACCCCTTCCTGATAAAAACATTTAGAAAACTAGAAATAGAAGGAAAATTTCTCACCATGATAAAGGGCATATATTAAAAAAATAGCTAACATAATTCTTTTTTTTAATTATTTTTAAAGAAGTTTTAGATTACATAAATGCTACATAAAAAATATAAGGGATTTCCATATGCCCTACTCCCTCCCTCTCCCACACTTTCCCACATTAACAACATCCTTCATTAGTGTGGTACATTTGTTACAATTGATGAACCCATATTGAAGCATTGCTACTAACCGTGGACTACAGTTTATATTATAGTTTACACCTTGTCCCACACAATTTTGTAAGTTATGTCAAAATATACAATGGCATGTATCTGTCACTGTAATGTCATGCAAGACAAATCCAATGTCCCCAAATTGCCCCCATATTACACCTATTGTTTTCTCTTCCATCACTCAGAACCTCTGGTGGCCACTGCCTTTACATTAGTGATGGGAGTTCTTCCATTGCTAGAATAATAATAAGTCTATAGTAGAATAATAAGTCTACTTTAGTCCATTGTTCATTCCCCAATATTAAGGATTTGGGGATGGTGATATCCACTCTGCTTCTAATTGAGAGGGGGTTTAGATCCCATGGAGCAGATAGATGGAGTTATCTTGCTTGCAGTTGCAGACATTCTCTGTTCCTTGGGATGGGAATTGTCCATCATCATCTCCTTGTTAGTTGTCCTGGGTGAATCCAGTGAACTGGAGAGTAGGTGTTGCAACTCTGCTGGAATTCAGGGCTCAACTGGAACATCGATGGAACAAAGATTTAAGCCTCTGGGACATATATTTATCAAGTATTGTGCTAAGTATATGTTCAAATAAATGGGGCAGAAGAGCTATGTGTAGAGAACCTACAAATTAGTGTAACTCTGTTACACTGGGAAGCATGAATTCCAAAGCAAGGCCCATTGACAGGGTGTCAAATTCCAGAGCTGTCCGCCTTGCTTATAGTCTCTGGATATGTCTAGAGCTCTCAGGAGTGCTGCTTTTGAGGCACTGTTTACTGTGGCAGTCAATGAGATCCTACTGAGACTTGCATAAGTATAACCTTGGGAATGACCTCCCAACTCACTTTGAAATCTCTTAGCCATAAAAAACTCATTTGTATTTACTATTTCCCCCTCTTGGTCAAGGTCTTTTTCCAGATGCATTGCTAGTTGACACTTGGTAATAACCCCCTCGGTGCAAGGGAGGCTCATCCCCAGGAGTCATGTCCCACACCAGGGGGAAAGCATTACATTTATATGCTGAGTTTGGCTTAGAGAGAGGCCACATTTTAGCAGCAAGAAGTCTTTCAAGAGGTAATTCTTAGGCAGTATATAATACTAGGCTAATTTTCAATTTCACAAGAAAAGGTTCATAAGTACAATCATCAATGTCAAGGGCCTGGTTTAATGGTCTGTCTTCCTTTACTAGACATTGCCCTTGCATTCAGGGGATTCTTGCTATCCTATTAGAGAATGTAGCAGAACACCCCAGGATGGGAATTCAACATAATTCTTAAGTGTGAAAGAGTGAAAACTTTCTTTCTAAGATCTAAGATCAGATCTCTAAGATACAAGGCATGTATTCCAACTGTTTCCACTGTTATTCAATGTTGTACTGGAAGTTCTAGCAATTATGCAAGAAAAATAAATAAAAGGCATTTAAATGGGAAAGGAAGAATTAAAAGTTTCCTGTTTGCTAGTGACATTATCCTGCATACAGAATATCCTGAAACATCCACAACAGAGCTCCTAGAATTAATAAATGAATTATGCTGTGTAGCAGTATAGAAGATCAACATCCAAAAACCAGTAGTGTTTCTATATACTACTAATAAACAATTGGATGAAAACATAGATAGGCATCTTGTGGAACTTGTGTTAGGCAATGCTTTCTTATACTCTATACCCAGAGCACAGGAACAAAAGTAAAACCAGATAAATGGGACCTCATCAAAATTAAAAAGGGTTGTGCATCAAAGAACTATATCATGAAAGTGATACAACAACCCAGACATGGTAGAAAATATTTGGAAACTACCTGTCCAATAATGATTTAATATCTAGACTATATAAAACTTGTCATTTTCAACTTAAAATGAAAAAAACAAACAACCTAATTAAAATGGGCAAATGGCTTGAATAGATGTTCTCTAAAGAGGATATGCAAATGGCCAAAGAGTACATGAAAAGATGCTCAATATCATTAGCCATTAAGGAAATGTAAATCCAAGCCACTATGATATATCACTTCACACCTACTACAATGGGTACTTTTAAACATTGGAAAGTTATAGATGTTGGAGAGAATGTGTAGGAATAGGAACCATCATTCATTGCTGGTGGGAATGTAAAATGAGGCAGCAGCTCTGTAAGACAATTTGGCAGTACCTGAGGAAATTAAGTAGAGAATTAACATGTGACCTGGCTATGCCACTTCTACATATATACTTGTGGTGCTTTGGAACAATATGTACCCCAGAAAAACATGTTCTTAAATTTGTTCATTTCTGCATTGTGAACCCATTGTAAGCAGGACTTTTTGATGAGGTTACTTCAGTATGGTTCTTAATACTATTACTAGAGTCCTTTATAGGAGAATGAAATTCAGACGAAGAGAAAGCCACAGATGGAGCAGCCAGAAATGGAACATCAACAGAACCTGGATGAAAAGAGAGAGACCAGGAAATGCCACTGTGTGCCTTGCCATGTGACAAACCAAGGACACAAGTAATGTGTGCAGACAGACCCATAATGCCACAAGCTTCTGGGAGAAAGTATAGTCTCAATGGCACCTTGATTGGGACTTTTTTTAAAGCCTCAAAGCCATAAGCTAATAAATTCCCATTGTTTAAGTCTACCTATTTCATGGTATTTGCTTGAGCAGCCTAGGAAACTAAAACCATGCCCCCCCCCCAAAAAAAAAAAAACCATTGAAAACAGGGAATTGAATAGATACTTGCACACTGATGTTCATAGCAGCATTATTCATAATTGTAAAAGACTGAAGCAACCCAAGTGCCCATCAACCAATGAATGGATGAACAAAATATGGTTTATAGATAGAGTGGAGCTTTATTCAACTGTAAAAAAGAGTGAAGTTCTGATATATGCAGCAACATGAATGGAATAAGGACATTGTCTTGAATGAAATAAGCCAGACACAAAAGGACAAATATTGTATAACCTCACTGATATGTAAGAATCTAGGCTACCAGGGGATGGGATGGGTGTAGTGAATAGGGTGTTAATCTTAAAATGTAGAGTTTCTATTTGGCATGATGGAAAATGTTTAGTAATGGATGGCGGTGATGGTGTCACAATGTTGTGAATGTAATTAACAGCACTGAATTATATAGTTGAGTATAGCTGGAAGGGAAACTTTTAGGTTGTATATATGATACTAGAAGAGAAATAATTTTAAAAATCCATGTAGCCTCACAACACAAACAGTGAACCCTAAGTTAAACCATGGACTATAGGTGTTAGTACAATTATGAAAATGTGTTTTTTAGCAATTGTAACAAATGTACCATACCAATGCAAGGTGTTAATAACAGCACAATATGTTGTTGCAGCATGATTTTTCTGTAATCCCACATCTCTCTCTTAAAAAATTATGCTATTATAAATAAATATAAACCACTGGTCTTGGGGGAGAATGTCACATACTGGTGACAGGGCTGGCTTCCTGGGCTGAGACCCCTACAATCTCCCAGGGCCCATTCTCTGAAGGACCCAGTACTTGATTTCATACTCTTCTGCTGGTGTCTTGAAACACCTAGTAACTTTTAATGGGTTCCATATTTTCATTTTGTGCTGGACTCCACAAATTATGTGGTCATTCCTGGATTGAAGGAATTGTAGGGAAACCTAAGTTCAAGTCCTGGGACCTTGGGGATGGGTTGTGGGTCACATGTGAAAAATAAGCACAACCCTTTTTATTTTCTGGTACAGTAATTCCCAAAGTAACTTTAACTTCCACAGAATACCTGTTTGGAGAGCTGTTAATAGGTGCTGAGTAAAAAAGTGGCTCCTGGTCAAAAAGTTTGGTAAATGATACATATTATAGCTCCCTCCCTTGGATATTTACATTATACATTAGGATATTTGAGGCACTTCTGGATCCTTTTAAAGAAGTTTATTGGAAACTCCAACATTTCTTAAACAATGGAACTTATTTTTTAAAGACATACTCAATATCCTGCAGATAAACCTTTAGAGAAACGTTGGGTCTTTACCTAAGTACTGTGAATTCTATGCACCCAAATATCATTATCCAGTAACCTATTTAAAAAATCAAGGATATCTCCTTTTACTTGTCAAACTCTCAGGTTACCTAAACAGTCATCTATTATTATAAATATATGTGATATTTTTATTGTTTTTGCTGTTTGGGTATTTAAAATATTTCCTGCTTTTTTAGGAGCTAGAAAGTTAAATTCCACAAACATTTATAGAATGTCCAGGATGTGAAGACACATGGGGGACAGTAATGGTAACAACAATAATATTGTAAATAGTATGGCTACCTTTCATTGAGTCCTTAAATATGGGTCAGAAATTATGTTGGGTACATTTACAATTATTTTCTCATTTAATACTCCTGAAAACCCTATGAGAAAGGTGTTATTCTTACCCTCATTTTACAAATGGAGAAGCTGAGGTGCAAAGAGTTCAAGTAACTTGCTCAAAGTCATATAACTGGTAAATGGTATAGTCTATCTGATTACATAACTGGTGCTCTTGGCTGTAAAGAAAATAGCCATCTAAATCTCAGTGGTGAACAAGTTTACCTATACCTGGTCTGCTTTTGGTCACTTCTGAGAAAACAGTGCTTCTTATTCCCTCTCAGAGCAGCATGGATTTTCTTCCTAGGCTAAGCAGAGAATTAGGAGGCCTTGAGCCTTCCTGTAAGCAGTAGCATACAAAAGTGAGAAGCCCTGGATAATACATACCAGGCTAAGGTCACTGACTCCATGGATAAACATGCTCTGGTTGCACTCAAGAGAAGAAACTTTGGAAGTCTGAGAGCAAACAAGCTCTATTCAGGAGACTTGAATTCCCAAAATTTGGAATTGGACTTTGGGGTGTAGTGATGAACCATGAGTCATATATTCATATGTAATTTTTCTTAACTGAAATGCAACTGAGAAACTGTTCATCATTCAAAGTCCAAGAGAAATTGAACAACAACCCTGGTGTAGCAGTTTGATATTATTGATGAATTCCAAAAAGAAATATTGGATTATGTTTGTAAACTGGTCTGTACCTGGGCATGATTAAATTATGATTAGGGTTTTGATTGGGCCATGTCAGTAAGACACTGAGTTCCTGCACCCTTGGTAGGTGGGCACTCAAAGATAAAACTACACAGCAGAGCAGAGGAGTGAGTTGGAGTTTTGATGCTGAGTTTTGAGCTGGAGCCCGGGAAGTGAACACACAGGAGAAGAACACAGAGGAATAGAGGGGGCACCTTAGACACAACAGAAGCCCCGGGGAAAGAGACAGAGCCATTTACCTGATAGTTTACAGCTAGCCTTGTGGAGAGAGCACAGAAGCTGAGCCCCGAGAGAAACAGAGCCCCTGGAAGAGAGGAACCCAGGAAGCCTGAACTCTTACATACGTTGGCAGTCATCTTGCTCCAACACATGGCAATCGACTTTGGTGAGGGAAGTAAATTATGCTTTATGGCCTGGTAACTATAAGCTTCTATCCCAAATAAATACCCTTTATAAAAGCCAACAGATTTCTGGTATTTTGCATTAGCACCCCTTTGGCTGACTAATACAGAATTTGGTACTGGAGAGTGGGGTTGTGCTTTTGTAATTACCAAAATGCTGCTATGGTTTTATAAATGTGTAAGGCATATTTTTTGGAGGGATTGTGAGATGTTTGGTAGAAAAGACCTACAGTGCTTTGAAGAGACTGTTGATAGTGATATGGATTCTAAAGACACCTTTTATGATGCCTTGGAAGAAAATGATGAAACTATTATTGGACACTGGAGGAAAGGCAATCTGTGTTTTAAAGTTGCAGAGAACTTAGCAAGATTGACTCCTGATGTTTTATGGAAGGCAGAATTTGAAAATGCTGAGCCTGGGCATTTGGCTGAAGAACTTTCCAAAGTAAACTTGGAGAATGCAGTTTGGCTTCTCCTTGCAGCTCATAGCAAAGTGCTAGATGAGAAAGATAGGCTGAGGACTGAACTGTTGGGCACAAAGAAAACAGAAACTGATTTTGGAAATTCCAAGCCTCTGAAAATCAAGCTCCCAGATGATAGTACACCATTTGAGGACTTAACTAAACTTGGAACTTGTAAATCAGGATTGAAGATGCAGTTATCTAGGAAAGACTTGTGGAAAGTCTTACTGTCTGATGGCTTGGACCCTTGCTTCTTGTATGCTAAACCAACAAGCTTTTTGAGAGAGCTGTAGGAAGAAAACTACTATCAACTTAGACTAAAAGGGACATGGAAAGGAGAGATTGAAAGAAAACCAGCTTTAAGAGGCAAACCATGGAAGCTGAGATCTGGAATTAAGACATCTCCTTGGGCCAAGAGAGGAACCTCACCCATGTGTACTAGAGAGGGTGAGTTTGCCCCAGCAGTTGAAGAGGGTGGATGTTCCCACCTGATGTATGGGGAGAGTTTTGCTGCTCTAGCATACAGAGAGGGTGGAGCACATTCCTCAAGGATTAGGGCAGTTAAGGTCAGCACCCCATATGTCTGAGAGGGTTGGACCTGTCCCCCGTGGATTAGGGAAAGCCAGGTGGTCAACTTGTTGCTCTGAGAGGGTTGAGCCTGTATGCCAAAGGTTAGGGAGGCTGTTGTCTTCACTTCACTGTACTAGGTGGGTTAAGACTCTACCCCAAAGATTGGGTAAGGTGTGGCAATCATCCAATGTTCTTGGAGGGTGAGGTCTGGAGCTTGGTTGACATCCAGATGCTTGATGAGGATGGAACCAAGAAAATGGCCATTGGGCAAGGCTGTGGAAAGGGTGGGACCCCATGAGGCCCCAGGAAGAAGAAACCATCATTTTAAGAATGACTCTCAGACTTTGAAATCAAATGGAGTATGCCCTGCAGGCTTAGTGAACTGTAGAGTACCCATGACTCATGTTTCCCTCCCAATTTCTCCTTATGATAATGAAAATGTTTATCCTTTGCCTGTCCATTAGTATATTGAAAGCAGATAAATTGTTTCGTACATTTCTGAGGTCTGCAGCCAGATGAATCTTTGCCTCAAGACAAACTGTATTTCCTTAAATTGATTGTGATATGATTTTGTACTTAGTATTGTTGCTGAAATAAGGTTTTTGAATATTGTAATGTCTTTTTGGAATTCAGAGGGTAGAGTGTAGCAGTTTGATCTTATTGATGAATTCCAAAAAGAAATATTGGATTATGTTTGTAAAATGGACTGTAACTGGGTATGAATACATTATGACTCAAGCTTTGATTGGGCCATGTCAGTAGGATCAAGGGGGTGAGGACTCACAGATAAAACTACACAGCAGAGCAGAGGAGTGTGTTAGAGTTTTGATGCTGAGTTTTGAGCTGAAGCCCAGGAAGTGAACACACAGGAAAAGAACACAGAGGAATAGAGGTGACTCCTTAGACATGACAGAAGCCCGAGGGAGAGAGACAGAGCCATTTGCTTGATAGTCCACAGCTGGCCTTGTAGAGAGAACAAAGCAGCTGAGCCCAGAGAGAAACAGAGTGCCAGGAAGAGGGGAACCCAAGAAGCCTGAACACTTGGCATACATTGGCAGCCATCTTGCCCCAACACATGACAATAGACTTTGCTGAGGGAAGTAACTTATGCTTTATGGCCTGGTAACTGTAAGCTTCTACCCCAAATATATACCCTTTATAAAAGCCACCAGACTTCTGGTATTTTGCATTAGCACCCCTTTGGCTGACTAGTACACTTGGCTAATTTGGGATTCTGAAAGTGGTTTCCCTGAGTGCTCTAGCTCCACGAGGGGTATGAGGAATCTCCCTTCTTTTTGACTTATGGGGGATATTTGTAAAAAACATTTCAGGGACAAGAGAGCTGCCTTCAAACAAACAATTCTGTATTTAATGTCTACTGTGTGCTTCACTCTATAAGGGATAGATAGGATCAATCCTATAATCCACACTCCCCCCAGCAGCCAGAGTTATTGCTCTAAAACACAAAGATAATCACATTATTCCCTTCAAGGAAACCTCAATGATTTCCTATTTCACTGAGTGTCATGAGCTCTATGTGAGCTGTCGGGCACTACATCATCTGGCCCTTACTTAACTCATCAGCCATGTATGTCACACTCCTTCCTCTAGCCATTTTACTTCCCTAATTACATTGAACTTCCTGAAATACCCTGAAGATTCTATGTACTCTTTTGTCTTTGCACACGCCATTGTTTTTTGAAGGCCAATGATTTCCCTCACTCGTTTTCTACTCTGCCTCACTATTTGCCAAAATTTCACTTATTCCTTAATAATATTTTTCTCACTCATTCAACAACTTGTTTTAGGCTGAACATTGCCAGGACTGGGGTATATCTCCAAATATAAATGAAACCCTCAGTTTTGCTTCAGTGCCTTTCCTCTTGAGTGGGAGAAACAATAATTGTAAATGTTTTAAATTATTGAATTGGAGCTCTCTGTCAATGAATGAGATTTTGTCAAAAGGTATAAAGTTCCCTAGAAGAGAAAGTATTCATGGAAATACTAAGAGGTAGGGACAATTGCTGTTACATAAACAGCCTCGTGGGCAAAGGTTCTGAGGTAGTAGGGATGCTGGAGTATGTGTAAGACACAAAAGGAAGAATGGTCCCAATGTAGCCAGGAAGATACACAAGAGCATACCATGAAGTTTTGTCAACACAGTACAGATCTGGACTCTTCCATGCAGAATGAGAAGTTATTTGCAGATTTCAAACAAAATAGTTGTGTGTTCAGCATTTTATTTTATAGTTCTTCTTTGTGTCTTGACCTCTTTCTGACCAATTGTGTGTATCTTCTAAAGACATAATCTTTTTCTCTAATTCATTTTTTAAAACCTGTTCTTTATATTTTCTCAGCTAAGTTTTCTCAGATGTGTCTTCCATAGTTATGAAGTTATTTTCCCCTTTGGAGATGGTGCTTTCAATGCAAATTCATATGGTAGTTTTAGTTTTACTTTCTTTTCATTCCTGGCCTTGCTATTTCAGCTCATTCATCTTATTACTTACTCCTTGAGTCCAGAAGTTTTTTGAGCTCTTAGTTCATAAACACTTTT